>JAJEJO010051563.1:0-148239 GCA_020662805.1 Glaucomys volans
TCGATATGCAGGAGATAGTAAACAGAAATCTTGAAACAAAGTCCTTGGATAGATTTGTTTTCCTTAGAAAGACACTGAAATGTGGATTATAATGTAGAAAGCTTACAGGAGTTTTCTCAGGATTAAGGTCTGTGGGCCCGGCCTGTTTCTTGGTGTGTGATCAGAGTTATTGCATAAGTCAATGTTTAGAATGTCTTCACACTGGGTTCGTGTTCTCTCACTATCTTGAAATTTTGAATCATATTTTATTATAATGGGTCCTTCAATGTCAACTTTGTATTATACCTGAAAACTGTGTCGTCCATGCTGTATTTGGGAGAGTGAGAGATATAGGTTTGAGCCAAGGTCAATCCATCAAGGAATTCTAAATTTATAACCTTTCACAATTATTTTGAATGGGAGTGAGATCTTTTATTCCCTCCATTGGTTAGTCATTGGAAGCTGGTTTCCCTGGAAAGGGGGTAGTGTTGGGCAAGGTAAGACAGCTTTTCTTAGTAGAGGATAAACCCTGGATGGAGACACAGATAAGAAATGTCAGTCATCAAGATTACTAGCAATCAGAGGAAGAGTGCTTCCGCACTGGAGGGGAATCAGGGAAGCAACCCCTGATACTCCATACACTAGAATCTTTAAGTAGGAGACAGGGGGCGCCATAAGAGACAAAGTCATAACCTTGTTAAAATACAAAGATCATCATTGTAATAGGTGAGACATCAATGCTATGTGAATAGAAATAGAGGAAGAGTGGAAGAGTAAGAGTGCTTTGTTTTTTGTTTTGATTTTATTCTCTAATTTATTCAATATATTCAGTAAACTAACAAGTAAGTTCATTAACAGTAGAAGAGTGAGTTGAATTTGAACAGCAGCAAGAAATGATGAGGTATACTCTTTGTGAATCAATCTAGAAATCCTTTATTATTTTCACAGAATTTTAAAACCCCGAAATTAGATGTAGTGGTTTGCATTTTGTGCCAAGGAACAAAATAAAATAAAATACAAAATTAAGAATATTTAACTGAGATTAAGAAATTCCTAGATTTTCATTCTGAAAAAAAAAAATCTGGTGAAATATGAAAATGATAAATTAGGGGAGGAGAATTCCCTGAACACACAAATTTATGGAATTCCTGCTCCTCAAGAATGAGATAAAATTATGAAAGTATGAAAGAGGTGAACAGAATAGGTCACCAGCAAAGAACTGAAAACAGAGGAGATGTGACTTTCTAATTAGTGTCATTGAAACTCAAAAAGATGTAGAATCCATGCTACAAATGCTTTAAAGGAGGAAGGGATTAAAAGGGGAGGAACTATAGAATGAGACTGACTAAACTATGCTATATTCATATAAAAATATATCTCAATGAATCCCACTTTTATGTATAAGAATAATGTACCAATTAAAATAAATAGATAGTAGGCTGACTAGCAGAGTAGAAGAAGGGGATTATGGGAAAGAAGAGGAGAAGGAAAGGATTATTACAGGGGAATGATAAGGAGCAAATTATGCAATGTGCATATATGAATATGTCACAAGGAGCCACATTATTATGTATGATTATAATATACTAATTTTTAAAAAAGATCAAAAACAAATAAGCAAATCCCCCAAAACAGCCATTTGGGAGCAAATCAAGTGCTTCTAGAAGAAATACACCTTAGAAAAGAAGTATTGATTGCTACTAATGATAATGTTGTACTCATGAATAATGTGAGCACAAAGCATTCTTTTTTAAAATATTTTTATTTGTTCTAATTAGTTGTGCATGACAGAACACATTTATGCATTTTGATAAATCATACATAAATGGAGTGTAATTTCTCATTTTTCTGATTGTACATATTATAGGATCACATCAGTCATACAGTCACATAAGTACATGAGGTGATGTCTGTTTCACTCTACTATCCTTCCTACCCCCATTCTTTTATTGATAAAGAAAGAAGATAAGACATATTAAAAAATCTCAGGGGAATAAAATTCTCTACAAGAGGTATACAGTTCAACTATAAAACAAATTATTTTGCTGAAAATTTATACAGCTAATGATCAAGTTAGTCCATGTGACTTTGATGGTAAGGATAATTTCCACTGAAAGTCCTTGGTACTTCTTATGGAGATAAAGCAGAGAAGGATGTGTAATCTTAAAACAATATTTGGTTCCTCAGGATAAAATAATATGTTATATAATATCAAATTCTGCTTAAATATTTCTAATATTTAGAATCAAGCAATGACATAATATGAAAATGTAACTGGAATTACAAATATATGTATATATAAACCTGATGCATCTTGTTAACATAAAAGTAGTGGTATAGCTAATAAAGTCAGGAGGTCCTGAAGAATACTAGAAGTGAGAAGAGGGAACCAGAATGTGACTACTTAGGTAGTGGTGAGACAGAAGACAAAGTTGATGAAAATTTAAAAAATAAAGCATAAGAACAAATAATTGTATGTACGGCAATTGAATATGAAGATATTTTAAAGAACACTCTTATCTACATTTGGAAAATCAAGAAATAAAGGCACACATGACCTTAGTGATAAGAGGTGAAGATCTGATCTGAATAATGATCTTTTCAAAGAATGTAAGGAAGGTTGCTCTTCTGAGTTAAGTATTTTTATAGCATTGATGTGTAGTACTTTGATAAAATTGTGTTTATTCAATTAAGAAAGAGCAAAGTAAGCCAGTATATAGAAAACATCACACAATCATATGCTCTGCTGTGGAAGGATGCCTTTAACATCTGCTGAGAAAAAAGAATCAAGTTTTAGAAAGGAATGTATCATATAATAAACTGACTAAAAAAAATACCAGTATATATGGGATAATTATGCTTCAGTAAAACTCTGGTAAAACATATTGATAAAATTAACGGTGTTGCTGGGAATGTGACTCAGTGGTAGAGTTCTTGCCTAGCCTGTGTGAGGCTCTGGGTTCAATCTCCAGCACAAAAATAGATGATGGTGTTTATAATCAGAGAGTGAAATTATGGAAATAAAGTGCTTTGGGTTAATGAAAAGGAATTTACTATTCAGAAAATTGAAGAAAAAGCTTTGCAACACAATTTTATACCATTCAAGTTTAAAATTATGAAATTTTAAGTAATTAAATTTAAAAAATCAGGCCAAATTATTTGAAATATTTTCTGTCAGAAACTTTGCATGTATAACTTGGGTAGGCTTCTGAACTAATAGAATGATATCTCTGAGATAAACAACACAACAAAATATGAAAGTGAGAAAAATTGTTTCCCTCAATATAATTTTTCAAAAGTTCTCTCCCACTCAAATGTCACTAGATTTTTAATTACAATGTTTTACTTAATTGAATGAGTTTGAGGATGAATATTATGCATAGCTATTGTGTTTAAAAATGATACCTATCAGGTACTTGCTTCCTGTTGTTTATCTAAATTGTTCTTTGCAGTTAGATTTTCCCCACCCATTATATGAAATTGAGAGCATGTTGCTTTAGTTTTCTGATCGCTATTAGGAAGTATATTAGTTTACTCAGGCTGCAGTAACAAAATATTGCAGATTGGGTGACCCAAGCTACAGAAATTTATTTTCTCACAGTTCTTCAAGCTGGAAGCCCAAGATCAAGGGGTGGACAGATTCTGTTTTTCGTGAAGTTCCATTTTCTATATTACACAAGGCCATCTTCTCCCCAAAATCTCACATGGCTTTTCCTCTCTTCCATGGATGCCCTGAAATTTCTTCTTCTTACGTAGTAATGCATTATATGGATATAACACTATTTCAGTTCATCCGTCAGTCAGTAGAGAGGCATGAGGAAGCTTTCCATGAAAGAGTTGAGTTAGTTATGCTCTCCTGGCCTGAACATTCATGGACACTTATTTGTGGGTAGATGATTGTGTCCTCTTGGGAAGATCTCAAAAAGTGTCGTTGCCATGTTTAACTTTTTAAAAAGCTAACAAACTCCACTGATTGTCTATACAGACATTTTGCCAATAATTGAGTTGTCTTATTGATTTGTAAGAGTTCTGAGTATATTATTAATATGTTCTTTATCAAACAGGTAATTTGTGATCATTTGCTCCCAATCATCATTTGCTTGTAGTTCCCTTTTTCTAATGGTGTCTTTTGAAATTCAAAATATTTTAATATTGAGATAATACGATTTGTCTTAATTTTATTTTCTGGATTTTTTTTACTGTTGTATTTAAAAACTCCTCATGGCAAAGATCCTAGGTCTTCATTTAGAATTTTTATAGTCTTGAATGTTATATTTAACTATATTTTGACTTAATCTTCATGTATGGTATGAAATAAAGGTCTAATTCATTTCTTTGGATATGGATATCCAGTTATCCCAGCAACATTTGTAGAAAAAAATAATAATTTTCTTCCATTGTACTATCTTGGCAACATTACCAAAAATCAAATAGGCTCCAAATATGACAAATTCATGAACTGTCAATTCTGTTCCACTGAGTGATGTGACTAACCAGTGACAACACTGTCTATTCTGTTCCTGAAGTTTACTAAATTTTAAAACTGGATAATAGAAGTAACCCAACATTGTTCTTTCAAAGTAATTTTGT
Organism: Glaucomys volans; assembly: GCA_020662805.1. Lineage (NCBI taxonomy): Eukaryota > Metazoa > Chordata > Mammalia > Rodentia > Sciuridae > Glaucomys > Glaucomys volans. The sequence goes on from JAJEJO010051563.1 coordinate 4,570, forward strand.
GAATATATGTTATTTGAACTATTGAATTTTGGTATGATCTTGACAATTGGTAAGCAAACTCTGCCAGAACATTGATCATGTGAGAATTTGAGAATTACCATCTCAAAAATAATGAACTTTCCAATCCTGAAACTATGGATTTCTTCCGAAACTTTGTTAATTTCATACATTAGTTTTAGTAGATCTGTAATTACTTGGTGATGCAATCTACATAGTTTGTGTACATAGTTATTCTCTCATAGAGGCTTTTTGTTTGGCTGTGTGTTCTGTGTTTTGGTCGTGTGTGTGGTGTGTGATTTATTAGTCATCTTGCTCTTATTTGGAATGTTTTTTGAGATTTTTCCATATGTTCATGTGTTTATTTCTTTGGAATTTTTCTAGGAACCAAATTGTATCATCTGCAATTATTCTTTCTTCCCAAACTAGGTGACTATATATCTTTCCTCACTTATTGAATTTTATTAATACTCTTTGTAAAACATTGAATAGAAGTAACAACTCTTGCCTTATTCCCACTCATTGGTGTGAATAGTCAGTCTTTCGCCATTAAAGTATCAGGTTGACTATAGGGTTTTGCAGGTGTTCTTTACCAAGTTATAATGTACTCACTTTTGTTCCTTTAGTTTAAGTAGCAGATTTTCTTTGTATCTCTGGAGATTTTTTTTAAATGCCTGGTTTTATCATAAATTATGGTTCAGAATATTGATTTTAAAATTTATAAAATTGAAAAATTTTTTAAATTGTTAAAAACTCATAAATTTAAAATTATTTTTAAATTACTGAAATGTATAAAATTATTACAATTTATAATTATTAGATTTTATAAAAATTAAATATGTATCTTCTAATTTGGAATTTGAATTTTTCTTCTATATAGAAAAATTAACTTAAAGACATTAAATCATGCATATAAATAGATTAATAAATGAACTTGTTGAACAAACCCAGAAGTTCTTTCTATTAAAAAGAATTAGTGTAGCCTAATGTGTTGGAACACACCAGTAGTCCCAGCCACTTAGAAGGCTGAGGCAGGAAGATTACAAGTTCAAGGTCAGTCTCGAAAAGTTAGTGAGTGATCTGGTGTCTCAAAAAATGAAAAAAATAAAAATAAAAACAAAAGAGGACCATGAAATAACTCAGTAGGAAAGACTACCTCAATCCAATACCAGTAACAAAAGAAAAAAGGAAAAAAAAAAGAAAAACTAGCAAACTATGGAAAGTATTACCATAAAATATTAAAAGGGAGAACAAAAACAAATATATTTCACTATATAAATTTTTGCAAATACAAACAATAAAAGAGTTGTAAGGCAATATTTTAAAATACATTCAAAAGACCGAGTGGGGTGGTGCACAACTATAATTCCAGAAACTTGGAGGCTGAGCCAGGATGATCTTGAGTTCAAACCCAGCCTCAGCAACTTAGTGAGGTAGAGAGACCTTGTCTCTAATAAAATATAAAAAAGGGCTGGGGATGTGGCTCAGTGGTTAAGTACCACTGGGTTCAATCCCTGGTACCAACAAAACAAAACAATACAAAACAGAACATTCAAAGTATTAAAACATTATTTCCACCTTTATGCTTGCAAGATATTACATGACATTCCAAATTAATAGTATATTTAAGATATTCAATTTACACTTATTTTCACATATTTGAAATATTTGGACTTGATTTATATAGTCTTATATATCTTGCAATTTTGTATTGATTCCACATTTCTTTGATAAACATACTGTAGACAAAACCTTTTTGATTAGTAGAATTATCATTAGTTGCAAAAGTATAAAAATTCTACTTTTTATAAAATTTCTTCTGATGAGTTATACATGACAGCAGAATGCATTTCAACTCATTGTATACAAATGCAGCACAACTTCTCATTTCTCTGGCTGTATACCATGCAGTCACCATTCATGCAATCATACATGTGCATAGGGCAAAAATGTTTGTTTCATTCCACCATCCTTCCCACCCCCACATCACCTCCCTCCTCTTCCTTCCCTTTCCCAATCCAAAGTTCCTCCATTCCTCCTTAGCCAGCGCTCCCCATCCCATTATGGATCAGCATTCAAATATCAGAGAAAACATTTGGATTTTGGTTTTTTGAGGTTGGCTTATTTCACTTAGCATCACATTCTCCAACTCCATCCATTTATCTGAAAATGCCATAATTTAATTCTTCTTTAAGACTGAGTAATATTTCACTTTGTATACAGACCACATTTTCTTTATCCATTCATTTGTTGAAGGGCATTTAGGTTGGTTCCATAGGTTAGCTAAGATGAATTGAGCTGCTATAAACATTGATGTGGCTGCATCGTAGTATGATGATTTTAAGTCCTCTGAGTTTAAAATGAGAAGTGGGATAGCTGGGTTAAAGAATGGTTCCATTCCAAGTTTTCAAGGGAATCTCCATAATGCTTTCCACACTAGTTGCACCAATTAGCATTCCCACCAGCAGTGTATGAGGTTACCTTTTCCTCATATCCTTGCTAATACGTATTGTTGCTTAAATTCTTGATAATTGCCATTCTAATTAGAGTTAGATGAAATCTTAGATAGTTTTGATTTGCATTTCTCTAATTGCTAGATATGTTGAACATTTTTTCATATATTTGTTGATTGATTGTATATCTCTTTTTCTGTGAAATGTCTTTTCAGTTCCTCAGCCCATTTATTGCTTGGGTTTTTTAGTGTTGAGTTTTCTGAGTTCTTTATATCCTGGAGATTAGTGCTCTATCTGATGTGTGTGTGGTAAAGATTTTCTTCCATTCGGTGGGCTCCATCTTCACGTTATTGATTGTTTCCTTTGCCGAGAAGATTTTTAGTTTGAATCCATCCCATTTATTGATTCTTGATTTTATTTCTTGCACTTTATCAAGAAGGCCATACTATCAAAAATGTTATACAGATTTAATGCAATTACTATTAAAATCCCAATGTCATTCTTCATGGAATAAGAAAAAATCAATCATGAAATTCATGTGGAAAAGTATGAGACCAGAATACCCAAAGCAATCCTCATCAAGAAGAGTGAAGCAGGAAGTATCACAATATCAGACCTTGAACTATATTACAAAGTCATAATAACAAACACTCCATGGTACTGGCAATAAAATAGACATGTAGACCAATTATACAGAATAGAAGACACACAGGCAAACCCACATAAATATAGTTATCTCATACTGGCCAAAGGTGCCCAAAACATACATTGGAGAAAAGATAATCTCCTCAACAAATGGTGCTGGGAAACTGGAAATCATATGCAGCAAAATGAAATTAAACCTCTTTCTCTCACCCTGCACAAACTCAACCCAAAGTGGATCAAGGACCAAGGAACCAGAGACCCTGTGCATAATAGAAGAAAAAGTAGGCTCAAATCTTCATCATGTTAGTTTAGGACCTGACTTACTTAAAAATATTTATATATTAAACAAAAAGCATTTTATATATTTTATTGGTGCATATACATTTTATTGGTGTTTATACATAATGGTGGGATTTGTAGTAACATATTTGTGCATGCACAGAATATGACTATATAATTTGGCCAATGTCAGTCTTCAGCAGTTCCCTCCTCCCTGCTTCCCACCCCTTGGTCCCTTTCTCTACTGATTTCCCTTTGATTTTCTTGAGATCCACCCCCACTTTTCTTTTCATATTTCCTCTCTAGATTTTTATATGTGGAGAAAACACATGACCCTTGACCTTCTGAGTTTGATTTATTTCACTTAACATTATGGTCTCTAGTTCCATCCATTTTCCTGCAAATGGCATAATTTCATTTTCTTCATGGCTAAAACTCAATTGTGTATATATACCACATTCTCTTTATCTATTTATCTATTGATGAACATCTAGGTTGTTTCCGTAGTTGAGCTATTCTGAATTGTGTGGCTATAAAAAGGCATATGCATGTGTCACTGCAGTATGATGACCTTAATTCTTCAGGATCAATTCTAAGGAGTGGTACAGCAGGGTCACATGGTGATTCTGCCTAGTCTTTTAGGAACCTCCATACTAATTTCAATAATGGTTGTACAAATTTACAATCCATCAACAGTACAAAAGTGTTCCTTTATCTCCACATGCACTCCAGCATTTATTATTGATTGTATTCTTGAAGACTCCATTCTGGATCATGTGAGATGAAATCTCTGTGTAGTTTTGATTTGCATTTCAATAATTGCTAATGACATTGAACACTTTTTCATATATTGGTTGGTCATTTGTATTTCTTCTTTGAGAAGTGTTGAGACAAAATATTTTGACATTCACTGGATCAATATATACCTTTTTAGTATTATTTATGTGCCAGGGTTTGGAGTGGGCCTTCGCCACCTGTCACAGATATTACTGCAATAAATTTCTATCTTGTTTCCATTGTTAAGGCTTTCTGTCATGTGTTCCATCTTTACCATGAACACTAAATTTAACTTAAAAATGTTACCTGCTCAGATATGTGTTATGATTAAAACCTCCAGGAAACAACACTTATTAAAAAGAAATTACAAATACAGAAATCTCTTAAAATGACTAAGCACATCAGTGGTACCTAGTATCATGTCCTATTCCACACACAATGCCTCCACAGATTCTTTACCCAATTTGGACATACCTTAGTAAAATTTGTATTTCTTAAGGAAAATATAATATATAGCTACTGTACTATTTTTAAAAAATATAATGAATATTTTTCATGTCAGCATATATATAAAACACTATTTAATTAAAGTTATGAAATATTATTAAATTCTATATATTTCAAAATGTATGTATGCCCGTATTTGCCAATGTCAGTCACTTCTTTACTAATAGGCATGTATGCTATTTCAAAATTTTTGCTTTTATGTAACAATGGCATTCTAATAGAAGTCCCCTTTCCTGACTGGCCCTACTATTTACAGCATGTATTTCATAAGGAAGCTACCAGATTATGTCGCTCACATACACACACAAATAAAGACACGTGCTTTCTAAACCCTTTGAATGTTTTTTATACATGAATATGCTTTAGAAAGTGTTTTTGAAAATGTGTGTCTTGTGTGTGTGCATTAACTTTAGAAAAAGGAGTGTGAAATACACATCAATGAATGTGATTATCTCTTGGAAGTGAGCAAGGGATCTTATTAGGGCTGGTGGTCAGGAAAAATTTTAGCCTTATCTAAAGCATATTTACAGGCTTATATACTAATCCATTATTTGTGTAAATAGTTTAAATATAAAAACTAAAATACACAAATCTGTCTTGAAATTAAACTTCAATTAAAATGAAAGCATTTGCAACAAAATTTTAATATTGTGGTCATCTATAGCATATTCAATTGCCCAACTTTAAGAGAGAAACCTAATATTACTAAAATGGTGGCCCCAAGAAATACTCCTCACTGCTTTCCTGTCTCTGAGAGCATTTCTCATTGCTGTAGCAATTTCCTTAAGAGTCCGTGAAGTTGGTCATCACACTGACCTGGAACAGCTTGTCTGCTATTAGACCATTTTTTTGGTGGGTGATGGGTTTAATATTCATGAAGTCTTCATTACATTGCATTGATTTAAAGGCAGGACATTGGCAATAAAAATGGTTGTTGAACTTCATATCTAAGGTAAGAAGCAGTGCATATCTTTAACCTTGATATAAATGACAAGAATTTCATTAAACCAACTGTCTAGTCTTTTCAGATAGTTGAATACAAATGTGAATCTTGTAAAGAAATGCATATTAATATTGCTAAGAAATAATGTATAGTTCAATAACTAGAATTATCTGGTTATTTATTCCAAGGAACACTATACATCTAGGAAATGAGAATTTTGTCCTTCAACTGTTGCCTGTGAACCAGTCCTGGAGACATATTACTGTCAATTACACATGTAATGGAGTACATTTGCAGTTATTACCGGATTAAGATACGACATTACAGTTTGCAAATGACCAATTTCCCTTCACAATTGTGTAGTAATTATTGTCAAAACGGAACATCAGCACAATCACTTAAACACGTTGTATGTTTTTTTTCCTTTTCACAGAAAACAAATGATCTCTAAAATCAGCTATTACCATAGCTAATGAACACTTTGTCACAACATAAAGATCTCCTGAATTTCCCTGTGGACCAATCTCATTAAGTCCAAAGCATAACATAACTTAGATACCCAAGTTATGATCCACCATCATGACTTTCTAGATAGAAGGCCTGTCAAGAAACAGTAAAGGAAAGGCAACAGATTCCTCAATTTCACCATCTGGCTCACACTCCATTCTATATTCAGTAAGTTACCAAGTGCTGGCCAGAATTTTCTCCTTTCCCATCTTCCCCATTTCTGCTACTCCTATCATTACTCATGTCAATGTCTTCACTAAGGTACAAAAAATATCCCAATTTTTCTACAAATGCTGTCTTTCCCTATCCAGTTACAAATTGTGTTAGCTCAGAGAACATAATTTAAAAAAAAAAATCTGACTTATATGTTTTCATTAGAATTGTCCCAATAATTTGTGGACAGTATTACCAAACTATGACATTCAAATCCAGGATAATTATATTCTCATTACAATAGTATTTATTAAGTAGCCTTCATGGATAATTTTTCTATAAATTGAATCCATAGTTCATTATTGTTTTCACTTCATGGTTTACAGGTGGACAACTTACAACACAATAACCTTTGGTCAGAGGTGAGTTATTGCTCTTTTTGGGGGGCCCTGGAGGTACTGGGTATTGAACTCAGGGGCACTCAACCACTGAGCACATCCCTAGCTCTATTTTGTATTATATTTAGGGACAGGGTCACAGTGGGTTGCTTAGCAACTGTAGTTGCTGAAGTTGACTTTGAACTCCTCATCCTCCTGTGTCAGCCTCCCAAGTCACTAGGATCATAGAGATGCGCCACCACATCTGGTCCACGCTGCTCTTAAAAGACCCAGAATCTTCACTCGTGTCAAGCTATAGCTGCATATGTTTTTGTGGCTGGCAGTTACTGCATAGATCCATGTCAGTGTCTGAAGTGAAGCAATGAATAGAGGATGGCAAAGCTGTTAGGCCATCTTCCTTTGCCTGCTTAAATAACACTATTCAACCAATTCATCCTTGCTGTATAGCTGCTCCAGTTCTGCTTTGGAAAGGATGAGAATTTAGGAGGAATCAATGGTTGGTCATAATGTATCCTTCTTTAGCCTCTCTATTCACATTTTTATAATAAACTTTAAAAATATTTGTAACAGTTTTAGATTTACATATTTAATTAGAAGATACTACAAGGAGTAACGATATAGCACACATCCATCTGCTATTAGTAACATACATTGTGATATATTAAATTAGGATGATTGTTTTATCCTTTTAAAGCTGTTGTATATATTCTTTGAATGGTGTGGATACAAGCCTTTTATTTGATATGCATTAGATATCCATTCTCTTAATAGTATGTTTTATAGAAGAGAAGATATTAATTTTTGGAGGGAAAGGGTAATGGGGATTGAATTCAGGAACACTCAACCACTGAGTTACATCCCAGCCCTATTTTTTTTTTTTTTTTTTGTATTTTATTTAGAGATGGGGTCTCACTTAGTGCCTTGCTTTTGCTGAGGCTGGCTTTAAAATCGTGATCATCCTGCCTCAGCCTCCCAAGCTGCTGGGAGTACTGGTGTGCACCACCACGCCCAGAAGAAGATATTAATTTTAATAAAATTCATTCTATTAACTTTTCCTTCACAGACTATGCTATGGGCATTGTTTTTATGAACTTATGAGCAAATAAATCCTTATAGACTTTTTCTTATCATTAAAGAATTTTTATAGGTGCATGATGTATTTTGAATTAATATTTGTGAAAACAGTAAGGTGTGTGTCAAGCTTCTTTTTTACTTTTTAAAATTATCTTTTATAACATCTACTTCTTATAGCAATATTTGGAAAAAATTGACATTTTAGCAATATTGAGTCTTCAAATTGATAAATGTAGAATATCTCTGGATTTAATTATATTATCCTTTTGATGTTTTTTAATTAGTGTTTTGTAGTTTTTCAAATATAGATCCTAAATGAACTTTTTAGTTTACTATCTTAGTATTTCATTTTTCCTGCTACTATTTTGAGTGATATGTTTTCTTCAGTTTCCTATTGTTTATTGCTGGATATAAGAATGCAGTTGATTTTTTGTAGTAGTATGTAATCTGAATTTTTTTTATGTCCAAGAGCTTGTTATTGTTATTTAATTCTTTCAGATTGTCTACATAAATCATCCCATCACCTACCAATAGAGACAGTTTTCAATCTTCTGTTCTGATCGATTGGCCTTTATTTCCTTTAATTTTTCTACTGTACTTTCTAAGATTTCCAGAATAATAATAAGTAGGAGTGATAAGATTTGACAGCCTTGAATGGTTCTTAACCTACAGGAAAAATGTGTATATCCTCACAATTAACCAAGAAGTTAGTTCTAGTAGTTTTAAACAGTTCTCAGCACATTGAAGTAACTTCTTTTTCTAGGTTGTGGATAATATCAAGAAAGGAGCTTTGGCTTTGTCAAATGATTTTTCTGTCTACTGATATGATCAGCAGACTCGTTTAGTCTGTACACATGCTTGATTGCATTGACTGATTTTAAATGCTGAACCTACCTTGCATATCTGGGAAATTCATCTTGTTTGTTATTTATCACCGTTTTACGTACTTTTAATTCAATTTGCGGATATTTTGCAGATTTTAAATCTATGTACAGAAGATAAATTGTGCTATAGTTTTCTCTATTTGTAATGTCTTTAGTCTTGATATTAGAGTAATGTTGACCATATGCAATAAATTAAGAAGAGATCCCTCTGCTTTTGCTTTGTAGAAGAGATCATGGAAAATTGGTTTATTTATCCTTAAACAAATTTATCAGAGAAATTATATGGGCTTGTTGTTTATGCTTTTGAGAGGCTATTAGTTATTAATTCAACTTATTTATTTTTTAATTTTTTAGTTTTTTATTTTAAGTCATCGTACACAAATAGAGTACAACTATCATTTTTCTGGTTGTACACAAAGTAGAATCATACAATTTGCATATTTATACATATACATAGGGTATAGATGTTTGTCTCATTCTATTATCTTTCCTTCCTGCCTCCTACCTACCCTTCATTTTCCTCTCTACAATCCATCCTTTCTCCATTCTTCCCATGCCTCCTCCTACCCCCGCTATGTGTCATCAACCACTTATAAGAGAGATCATTCGACCTTTGGTTTTTTGGGATTGGCTTATTTCACTTAACATGATCTTTCCAATTCCATCCATTTACCTGCAAATGTCATAATTTTATTATTCTTTATGGCTGAATAATATTCCATTGTACCACAGTTTCTTTATCCATTCCTCTATTGAAGAGCATCTAGGTTGGTTCCATAATCTAGCTATAGTGAATTGGGCTGCTATAAACATTGATGTGACTGCATCACTGTATAATGCTGATTTTAAGTTCTTTGGGTATAGGTCAAGGATAGCTGGGTCAAATGGTGGTTCCATTCCGAGTTTTTGAAGGAATCTCCATACTTCTTTCCAGAGTGGTTGCACCAATTTGCAACCCCACCAGCAATGTATGAGAGTACCTTTTTCCCCACATCCTCCCCAACACCTATTGTTGCTTATATTCTTGAAAATAGACATTCTATTTGGGGAGGGATGATATCTTAGGGTAGTTTTGATTTGCATTTCTCTTATTACTAGAGATGTTGAACAGTTTTTTATATACCTGTTGATTGCTTGTAGATCCTCTTCTGTGAAGTGTCTGCTCATTTCCTTAGCCCATTTATTGATTGGGTTATTTGTATTCTTGGGGTAAAGTTTTTTGAGTTCTTTATATATTCTGGAGATTAGTGCTCTATCTGTCCTGTGTGTGGCAAAGATTTTCTCCCACTCTGAAGGCTCTCTCTTCACATTGCTGATTGTTTCCTTTGCTGAGAAAAAGCTTTTTAGTTTGAATCTATCCCAATTATTGATTCCTGCTTTTATTTCTTATACTTTGGGAGTCATGTTAAGGATGTCTGGTCCTAGGCTGATACGATGAAAATTTGCACCTACTTTTTCTTCTATTAGTTGCAGGGTCTCTGATCGAATTCCTAGGTCCTTGATTCATTTTGAGTTGAGTTTTGTGTAGGGTGAGAGATAGGGGTTTAGTTTCATTTTGCTGCATATGGATTTCCAGTTTTCCCAAACCATTTGTTGAAGAGACTATCTTTTCTCCATTGTATGTTTTTGGCACCTTTGTCAAGTATGAGATACCTGTATTTATGTGGGTTTGTCTCTGTGTCCTCTATTCTGTACCATTGATCTACCTGCATATTTTGGTGCCAATACCTTGCCATTTTTGTTACTATTGCTTTGTAGTATAGTCTGGTATTGTGATACCTCCTGCTTCACTCTTCTTGCTAAGAACTGCTTTAGCTATTCTTGGTCTCTTATTCCTCCAAATGAATTTCATGATTGCTTGCTCTATTTCTATGAGGTCTGTTATTGGGATTTTAATTGGAATTGCATTGAATTTGTATAGTGCATTAGGTAGTATGGGCCATTTTGTTGTAATATCCTTTTTGAGATATAATGTACCTATTTCACATTATATGATTGAATGTATTTAGTATATTCAGAAATTTGTACAACCATCAACATTATCTAATTCCACAACATTTTCTTCAATTCAAAAAGAAACCAAATACCCAAGAGCTCTTCTTTTTTCTCACTGATCTCATCACTATGAATCCATAATTTGTTTCTGTCTGTTTGTTAGTGCCTATTCTGGTTATATCATATATATGGAATTATAAAACTTAAGATATTGTTTTTTCAAGGTCCCACCATGCTGTACCATATATTTCATTTATTTTTATTGCTGAATATTATTCCACTCTATGTTTATATCATATTTTATTATAATTCAATAGATAGAGATTTGGGTGATTTCTACTTTTTGTCTTTACCAGTAATGCTGCTCTGAAGATTCATGCACAAATTCATGTGTGGATAAATGCTTTCAATTACCTTGGGTACATTCCTCCAGGAGGAGGAGCTTCGTGGCAAGGTCAGTTTCTCTGAAACAGCCAGACTATTTTCAAAGGTGAGTACATTCCCATCACAAGTGTGTGAAGTTTCCACTTTATCCACAGCTTTTTCAGACCTCTTTGATTGCCTTCATGCCAATGGAAATGAAGAACTGTGTCACCATGCTTCTGGATTACGTATCCCTAGTAGTCAATGAAACTGTGTATATTTTTAAGTGCTTAGGTTTTATCACTTGAAAAGTACAATTTCACTGAATATAGAATTATAGGTGTTTTTCTTCCTTTCCTATAATTATTTCACTCCTTTCTTGTTTGAGTAATTTCTGACAAGAAGTCTGCTCTAATTCTTATACTTGTTCCTTTATAAGAAAGGTTCTTTTCTCTGCCTCCCTCCCCATTACTTCTGAATTCCATCAAGGTGTTCTGTTTGTTTTTAGTTTTCTGCAGTTTAAATATAATATGACTTGAAGTCATTTTTCTTTTTCTTCTTTTCTTGAAAGTATTCTACCTGGTGTCCTCTGAGCTTTCTACAGCTCTTGTTTGATGTCTGTCTTTAATTTTAGTAGCTCTCAGCCATTCTTAATTCAAACATTTCTTCACATCTATTTTCTATTTAACTTCTGCAATTAAAATTATGTGTATGTTATACCTTTTGCAATTTTCATATAGCTTCTGAAGATTCTGTCCTGCTTTTCTTTTTCCTCATATGCTTATTTATTTTCTCTTTCGGCTTCAGAGGACTCTATTGAACTGTGTTAAAGCTTACTGGTTCTTTCCTTAGCTCTCTGAAGTCTACCAATGTATCTATCAAAGACAAACTTCATGTCTGCTACAGTGCTTAGGTTTCTAGAATTTTCTTTTGATTCTTAAAATTATTATCCCTCTGCATAAAGCATACACACACACACACACACACACACACACACACACTCCTCCATGATCTATGTTCTGCTTTCTCCCTCGGAGACTTTGGCATATTAGTCACAGTTATTTTAAAATCTCTCTGATAAGCCTACCTTCTGTGTCATATCGAAGTCTAGTTCTGATGCTTGTTCTGCTTTTTCATGCTCTTATCTTGCTTTTTATTTTGTCTCTTCTTCATTTTGGCCCACATTTTATGTTTTTGTTGAAAGCTAAGACATCGTTTTCAATAATAAGGATTGAAGTACATATACCTCTATTATGAGAATTTGGTGTAATCTAATATGAAAACAGTTTTGTCCTTCGCCTGTGATGGGCTGACAGATTTGGCTCCATAGAAATGTTACAGGCCAAGCTATATGGGCAATGACTAAACAGACTCCATTTTGCTCTGAGACTCCATGTTACGTAGGAAATGAGTTTCTCCCATGGGAATGCCCCACCTCTGTACCCATCAACAATTGCTTAGGTTCTCTCATGGGAACACCCCACCTTATCACTTAGCATGACATGTTTAGCAATGCAAAAATGGCGATTCTTATATGATGAAAAATTCTTCTCTTTTGATTCCTATGTTAGTAACCATTCTTTAGTTTGTACCTAGGTAAGGATCATTTTGACCCACTTCCCCCTCTGCTGATGATTTCATGATGTTAGTTTGTAATTTTGAATCATAGCAACAGACACTTATGATTGATGTGATTTTTGGTATAAGAACCCCTGCAACCCTATGGTCGGGGCTGTTCTCCCAATAGCCATTTTTGGAGCATTGTGAAAGACAGTCAGCCAGCCAGCTTAATAAAGACTCTCAAATTTGGACTTCTCAGTGGTGAGCGGTCTGTTATTACGTTGGGCCCCATAACACTAGATTCAAAGGCTCCACCTTCCTCTAATGTCCTTTTTTGTCTCCCCACTTGACTTTGTGTTTTCCAAGTACCCCTCTTCAGAGAGTCTCTGTCTCATAGTTCTTTCAGCTATAATCCACTATAATATTTTAGTCAATGTTTTCACTCTGTGACTAAAAGACCTAATCAGAACAATTGTGGAGGAAGAAAAGTTTATTGAGGGGCTCTCGGTTTCAGAGATCTCATTACATAGAAGGCTGGCTCCATACCTTGGGGCTTGAAGTGAGGGAGAACATCATGGTGAAAGAGTGTGGCAGAGGGAAGCGGCTCAGGTGATCATCAGGAAACAGAGAGAGACTTCACTGGCTATATTTACCCAAAGTCACGTGCCCAGGGACTCACCTCCTCCAGTCACACCCTACCCACAATTAGCTACCACAGACTCAATCCATCAAAGGTCAATTCACTGATTGGGTTAAGACTTTCATAAACCTATCATTTCTCCTCTAAATCTTTTTGCACTGTCTCATACATGACCTTTTGGGGGACACTTCACATCCAAACCATAACAATTTGCAAACTAGAGCCCTGAGGGAATTTAAGAGGGGAGGTGTTCCATGATCTTTCATCTAATATTGGTCTCTGAGTTGACCTGTGCCACTGCCTTGGGACATTCACAATTTTTTCTTCTATTATAGCGTTCCTATCCTTGAATATGAAGAAAAGCTTAAAAAGGATTGGGATGAGAGCAGGGTGTTCCCCCTGCTGCTCTGAAGAAAGTTATGGTGAAGTTTCCTACTGGAGAGCAGGCCTTTCTTGTGTAGGAGGTTTTAGGACAATGTCCTGAAGATTACTTTCCCCACCCCCTGTAAGAGTCACCAGGGGACTTTTACTGACTTTTAACCACAGAATTCTGGTGGGTTTCTAAAGAAAAAATAAGACATGAAATTTTGACTTTCACTAAGATTGCAGACCCCAGAGCTGTTCGTTCTCAAGATAGTCCACACTGTCTCCAGTCAGTTGTCAGCACTGACATTCATGTGCTTCTAAACCTTTGGAGTCCTGAAGTTTGTGCTTAAAGGAGGCAACTATTGGCTCTGAATCCAGAGTCCCCCTGTCTCAAGATTTTGGTGTGGTTATCACCACGGATTCATTTATCATTATTGGGAAGAGATGAAAGAAAAACCATTGACTTCAGTTTTCAGGCTTTGTTGTTGTAAGGATGAAAGTTCGAACAGACAACATTTTTTACATGTTGGAGCTAAAATCCAACATGTACACACTCACTTTTCAAACTTCTCCTGTAAAGATATTCAATTTCTCAAACACATGTTGGTAAGTTAGGGAAGATTTAAGATAAATTATCTCCACATTTTTTTAGGGGAATGCTCTGTTGAGTGACTCATTGGTTTACTGAAACTTGGTTAAATAGCATAACAGTGTACATCTCGGAAAACAATGGTAATGAATATTAGCACAATAATTTTGACTTTAGGCCCTATTCCCCAAATGGTGATCAATACAGCTATCAAATAAATTTTGCCATCAATAACACAATTGACATAAACCACAAGGAATACCAAGAATATAGCATATCCCATGGTATTTTGGAACCTGCAATATTTTAGTCACTATGCAATATATAAAACAGCAAATGTAGATTATTGGAAGTAATCTTTCTGTTTCCAAGAGAAATTCACTCTTTGTTGATGTAATTTTTATATTTTCTTTTTATATGTACTTTTAAAGGTTAGTGGCTAAGCATAAATTATATGCATTTTCAATACAATACACTGCTTATTTTTTGTTCTCTATTTTCTTTCCTGAGAGCAAGAATAATAGTATTCATTGATATATTTTGTAGTATTGAGAATGATTTCACACAGCCACAGCATGGTGAAATCTCTAAATATTTAGTAAGTCACAAATTGAATCAATGTCCTGCAGTGTTGACAGATCACTGAGAACACCTGTGTAGTACCTATTGTTAGTACTCATTTCTAATGTAATTATTTAAATATAACATATAAAGAATCAAGCAATCTACATTTACATGAAACTAATGGTAAATCTTGGCTAAAATTCAATGGAAAATTCAGTTACAAAGAAGGTGCCATTCAGTAAATATAAAACTGAAATGAAGGAAAATAATTGAAAATAATCTTTTCAAAAAACCACATTTTATAAATATCATCTGAACAGCTTAAATGATAAGCTTTTCTTAGGGACAACAAACTTTTAGATTTATAATGTGGTGAAGCTTGTTAACAATTTTGAGGAAAAGAAAGTATTGTGTTCCTAATTGGAAAGGCAAGGGATGTGGTGTGTTCTTATCTAAGGGTATTTGGCAGAAACATCTCTCTTTGTGATTGACATTAATAGGGGTTTCACATGTGTATTTGGGAAAGAAAATCTCCCTAATTAGTGTTTTCCTCCCATACATTTCATCTCTCATAAGGTTTAGTTGATGAGCTGTATCAGCAATACAGTTTTAGAAATGTTTACCAAAGAAAGAATGAATCATGAAAACATTTCTTCCTTTGCATTTAGCAAGAAATCCAATATAATTTCAAGCATAATTAGAACTTAAATGGTTCCATTAAAACACATAGTACAAAAAAGTAAACATATACATTTCCCATCCCAGAGTTCTGAGCCTTGGAATGGAGAATTAAGCTTTATGTAGAACTAGAAATTAAAATAGATAAATAATGATTAATGTATGTAGAGACAGCCCTTTTAACTTTCTGTCATTTGTAGCTCCATGAAATACCATAAAAGTACCTACCATTAAAAAGTATAAAATTATTTGGACTCATTCTATAGAATCTTTGCTCAAAGAGCTTGCAAGAATTTTATAGATGAGATAAATTTAAAATGGGTCATTTGTTATTAAAAATTATTGTATATATTATGGCTATAAGGCATATTTTAGATATTAGTGTTATGTTCTTAAACTGATTTTAAATCTCTTCAAAGATTCATATTCAAATTATATGGAAATTGTTGAATATATCTGTCTCTGAGATGTCCCTGAGACAGATATTCTTCATACATATATGAAGAATGTGAATTATTAGAGTGGTTTGGGTCCATTAACACTTATCACCTTCATCCCTCATCCCCTGCCATACAAATTTTCCTCTCCCCACCCTGCCCCTCATTTTCAACATGACATTCTTAATTGATGACATTCACTTACAACAGGTCTGTCATCAACAGAATCATGACCCCTGGAAATATTCATATCTTTGCCCTAAAAACTATGGATGTGTTATGTTATGGGGAAGGGGGAATTCCAGCTGGAGAAGAGATTCAGGTTCATCATCCATGATCCAACTTTGTCCAATATAACACTGATGTTGCATGAAAAATCTCACATTTGAATATGGAAGGCGTCATGTGCCAAGGAATGTAGGAAGACCCCTACACACAGAGAATAGCAGGGAAATAGATTCCCTCCCAGGGACTCCCAAAAGAACATAGTTCTGGTAACACTTAGATTTAAGCACAGTGAGATCTACATAGGACTTCTGACAACCAGAACTGTAAAAGTATAAGCTTGCATTATTTTAAGTCATCAAGATTGGTAATTTATTATAGTGTCTAATAAAATATCTAAAATGTAATTAATAAATCATTCAGACATGCTGACAATGATAGAAGACCTAAAGTCCCCTCCTTCTCCTCTCCCACTTCCCTTGCTCTTCTAGTTGTGTTTTCACACCTGATTTCTTTGTCTCTTTCCACCCTGTATACACTTTGATTCAATCACACATATGCTGCAAAGCTGTTCAATGTGTTTGCTTTTTGATTCTCATGTGCAAGACACACAGTTTCTTATCTTCATTCTCCTAGATGAATGCAATGGCTTCATGAAAGATCCCCATGGTTGTTTTCCTTCTCTGCACCAAAATGTGCTTCACATGTCCAATAGAACTCTAGGGTCATCACATGAAGACTTGAGGTTAAAGTAGCTCTTCTCTCAAATCTGTGGTGAATTTCAGATGTTCCCTTTAATAGAATTATAGCAATCACAATGTTCCTGCTACTGGGTGGTACACTGAATAAGTAGGAGGCACTTCTCTCCAGGTTTGATTTTCTTTAGTGCATCCTTGCTCTCGGGCATCCTGTGAATTAGTTGTTTCTTTGTTGTAAAATGAAAGCATTTAAGTATGGAAGAGTGAAGTAACTAATGAGAAATCATCCAATGAGACAGCTACATGTGACTCTAAACCAATTACATTTAATCTGCAGTATTGTGGATTATGTCCATGAGCAGTTAGTTCCCAAATCATGTAAATTTTTTCTCATTTTTTTTAGCCCTAGAGATTTTCTAGACCTCTTTCAGGCAACTGATCATTTTGTAAACTTATCATTTTTAATTTAATGGGAAATATATGAATATCTTCTCAAAATAAATATTTATTAAGAGGTGTGTAAGAAGAGACATCTTTCAGTTTCATCCTCACTAACGTTGCTAGAGTTATCTTCACATACCCTTTGAATTTTTATGTAAATGCATGGAAATACAAACATGATCATATTTCCATGTTTACAGAAGAGGTATTGTAGCCAGAACTGGCTAGGTAGTCAGTGTAGAAATAAAAGAAATCGGGTCAAATCAAGAAAATGAAGGACATGGAAAACACCTACGTCTGGAAGTTGGAGGCTGCCCTGGGGAATGGAATATCAAAGATCTCCGGAACCCATTGATAACCAGATTTACCTGCCCTTATAGAGAACTGTAGGCAGGGAGTTACTAATTAACACCCACTGGGACATTACCTGCTTCAGCCCTTCCCCTGCCCATCTGCTTTTCTACTTTTACCACTCACCTGCAAAAGTGGGCCTAGACAGAGAGGAAGAATGAGGGGGGAAGGGAACAAGAGAGTAAAACTTATAAAAAGGACAGGATTTACTTGCCACACGGATTCCGCCTTTGGGTCCCCTTCTTCTACCCGGGAGAAGTCTGCTTTTACTTTTCTTTAATAAAATTTTATTTTCCACTCTACACTTGCCTCAGTTTGCTTCTACGGCGTTATTCTTCAACACCTGAGGAAGCAGGACTCGACACCTGTTACAAAGGGTAACAGTATCATACCATACACAATATTTGGCATCTTCCTTTCATTTTGAAAAATTCTACATTTCCAAAACTGGTAATGATTATTATGATGATGAGATATATCCTTCACATTCACCAATTGGTTGTAAAAGTTTGGAACTATTGTGAATAGTGTTCTCATTAGTAACCCTTCTAGAACCATCTATTGAAACACGAAAGCAAGAATAAAACGAATGATTAGCGAAATTGGGGAATAATACCATGTGGCATGACATCTATTGCATCACTGCTCTGTGAAGATGCAAATGTGTCATGTTAATAATTTATCTTGAGGTTACCAGGTGCTTCCACTGCTCAAACAGGCCCCTCTTCTAAACAGCATCTGTTTTAATGTGGGACCCACAAAAGAGGCCTTTCCTCCCCGAATTCAAGGATGGTGCTGTTTGCAAAAGAATGATGATTTTAAAGAAAACTTTCTGTTCAGAAAAGGGTGAGTGATTTTTTCCAGTGTAAAAGTGAAGAAATAATTCTTATTGAAGAAATAATGACAAAATGAAAAATAGAGAATTTAATTGAATATACTAACAACTATATCAGTATGAAGATCAAAAGACCTAAACATATTTTTAAAAAGAAACAGAGAAATTTCTTACCAATAGAGAGGAAATGTTCTTCTGAGATTTACTGATAAACATATTATCAATGAAAATAAACTGAGAACAACAGTAATGAACATATTGAACCTTAATCCACCTGAGTAAATATACTTTGTTTTCTACCTTGTCCACATCAAAAGCCAGGTACTAATGGACCCATAACTTCAGGATTGGGAGAAAGACTGAGTTGTCATGTTTTCCAAAGAAATAGAATCAAAAGATTGTTTACATACACAGAAATACATTCATTTTAAGGAGTCGATTCACATAATTATGGCACATGGCAATTCTGCAGGGTGGGCCGGCAAACTACAGACCAGGAAAAGGCCAATATTGTATCTGAAGTCTGAAAAAAGCTGTCTCTCACATAATTCCTCTGCATAGCAGAGGCCAGTCCTTGTTTCCATTCAGCTTTCATCTGATTGGAAGAGGCCCACCACATGTGAGGGACAATCAAGTTTACCCAAGTCTACCAACAAGAACATTAACCTCATCCAAAAACACCCTCACAGAAACATCCAGAATGAGGTTGGCCACATATCAGCCAAATCAACATAAAATTAACCATCACAGATGCATTTTATCTTACATCCATACATACATGACTTGGCTTGTGATAATTTGTGAAATTGTAGAAGATTCATGAATTCAGAAAACACTATAGATTAACCCAGATATACTCACCACACACACACACACACACACACACACACACACACACACTCACTCCATCCAGATCATTATATATTCTATGTTTAAATTTGTGCAGCAATTTGGAATCTTGGCTAGGCTATGCTGCCTAGTTGCTTAGTTAGACAATAGGCTAGATGTTGTTGAGAGGTATTTTTTAGCATTTACATCAGTAGACTTTGAATAAAGCAGATTACCCTTCACCAGATCAATTGAAGGTTTTCAAAGAAAAGACTGAAGTCCCCAGAGAGGAAGGAGTTCTGCCTGCAAACTGCCTTCAGCCTCAGGACTGCAAGATTTAGTCTTTTAGGAATTCTCAGCCTGCTGCTTGCCTTGCACATTTCCTACTTTACACCTCCCACAAGCATGTGAGCCAATTCTCAAATTTCTCTTTCTCTCTCATATATAGCTGTATCTATGTCTATACGTAGATATGGAGAAATGTGTGTATATATGTGTTTTTGTGTATGTATACATACATACATTGGCAGAACAACAATTAGATTCTTATTTCAGAACCACAACTTGACAATGTAGCCACACCGAACATATGTTTTAGGGTAGTGGAATGCAGGCAGGAAAAAAAAAAAAGAAAGAAAGAAAGAAAGAATGCTATCAAGAAATATGAGACAATTACCATTTAAAGCATAATTATCAGCATATTCTTCTGTCTACTCCTTCTGTTTGGCATTTTGCAATACTCTGCCAGAGAATAATTGAATCCAAAAGGAATAGTTTCATTGCAAATGATACTAAAGCACAAATTTGTGGCTCTATACATATCAGTACATTTTTGTCAGCCATTAAGGACTCTGGAGTTAAGTATTTAAAGGCAAGAGTGTTAAAAAAAAAAAGATGCTCAGAAATCTAAGCTTTTTTTTAATTGTTCCTGCCATTTTTAGTATGTTGGCTTATTTGAACGTATGCTCATAACTCTATGGTTACAAAATTACCACCCTGTCAACAGAATATTATCTAAAATTTGGGCAAAAAGAAAAATGTAAAGGTCAGTCCTAGCATTATTCATCCTTTTATTTGAATAAATAAATAAATAACGATTAATTTGAAAAGTCTCCCAGAAGATTTCTTTTCATATTTCACTAGCCACTCAAGTATCACTCAAGAATTCACCCAAGTATCCATTCCACTGAGAACAGACAATTAATACTGGAACATGCTATAGCTTGGGTCTCTCATGTGCTCAAAGGCCCAGGTGTTAAAGGTTTGATGCTCAGCTTGGTGGAAGGAGGTGGAACCTGTAAGAGGTGGAGCCTTCTGTGAGATTTTAGTTTAAGTAGGTGCACCCCTCCGGAGAATTACAGGACCCTGGTCTCTTCCTCTCTCTTTTACATTACTTATGTTCACCACAAGGTGAACGGTTTGCTTTACCATGAGCTTCCTGTCATGATGTGTCTTGCCACAGGTCCAAAGCAACAGGGACAATTGGCTATGGACTAAAACTTCTGAATCCATGAATAAATATAAACCTATCCTCCTTTTGAGTTTTTTATCTCTAGTATTTTATTACAGTAAGAGAAAGCTAAATAGCAGATCAACTTACCAAAGCTGCAAAATCCAATAAAGACAACAATCCAAACATTTGAAGACACTGGACTATAACCAAATGTAATTTCTTACTGCAAATGATTTAGCCCTTGAAAGGAAGGTAACATACCACAATCAATGGAGTGCTGGAATCATGGGGCCAGTTGAAGTGAGCAGAAAGACACAGATTCTTTAGCCTGTAGAGGCAAGATTTAGATTCCACGCAGATCAACACACTTGGAAACTGAAAATATTGAGAACTTCCAAATTCTTCTAATAAATTCTCTTCAATTTCTTATATGAACTGTATCTTATACCTGTGCAAGTGAGATGGCAGGAGCCCTGTGGAAAGCAGCATCTCTAAGGATCAAGGAGCCCATCATGTATTTCAACTGTAGCTGATAAATCAGAATTTGGACTTTCATTCAGAAGGGCTGAATTAAAGGGGATAATTGAAAATCCACTGAAAAAAACAGAACCATCACATCACAGAAATAAGGAACCTGCCCCAATCTACTCTATTAAAATATTAATTTAATTCTCCACTCAAAACAGATCCAGCTACATGGATAAAGGATAAAGGTAGTCAAATAGGAGGCCCCTGCTCAGAGAGACCTTGCACTTGAGCTCAGTGCTCTGGTGTTGCTGTCTTGAAATTCTTAATAAGCTTATTATGGAGCATGGGGAAAACATGGTCTTCCTCCCACCACCTCTCTGCCTCCCTTGAATGATCAAGGATGGGTTCTTGATCATTCACCTGTCGCTGGCAGTCTGGTTCCCAACTCTCTCTCTCTCCAGTTTCACATAATTATTGCTGTCTACTGACTTCCCATTAGGATGCTGAGGAGATTAGGTTCAGGCAAATGACCCAGATTGTCTCAGAATAGGGCTTGGTCACCCAGCTTCAGCACCATGGCATATTTAGTGAATGACTGATTTGGATCATGTCTCTCTAGCCCATCCCTAGGCTAGATATTAAGCATGTCCAAGCGCAGAATTGCAACCTTTCAGGGGTAATTCATCTACCAGAAATTGCGACATGAATCTCATGGGAAGGGAGACACATACCTGGCTTACATTGTCTTCCTGCTGAGTCAGTCTGGTCTGGGGACGACAAACACAGGTGTACATATAAGAGCCACAGGATGGTTTCCCAGTTACCTATGCATGCCTGCAATCTGCTGGCAAATGTGTCTATACTGTGGCAAAACAATATAAAATAGAAAAAAAAAAAGTCATCGTGGCAGCTTGAGATCACAGAAAACAGAAAAAAAATTTTATATTGTATTATTGTTAACAGCCATTTCTTCCTGCTATTTGAAAGGCAGGAAGTGCATTTTCATTTTGCACTGAGTCCTTCAAATTGTTTATCTGACCCTTAATGAAAGAGATCCTTTAAAAATCTCCAGTGCTTACATTTTGTCAAACCCCATGGAAAATAGTCTGCCCTCTTCTATTCAACCGCACAGCGGGATTATGCATAGTTGCCACTCTCCCCCTTATTGAAAACCTTTCCTCCTTTAGCATTCACCCCGTTTGTAGTCTCCTCTGGTGTCTCCTCCTACTCTGCATAAACTGTTCAATGCTGTATTGATCTGGACTCTAGATTTCAACTATCGTTTTTTCCTATAGATGCTGATTTTCCAGGTTAATCTCACCGAATCTTATGCTATAAAGTGCCATCGCTATGCTCACTGATTCTTCAAATTATGTATTCAAATTTGACCCATCAGCTGTTGACTAGATCTCTCTGCATGTCTGTTCAGCATCTCCAAATTCCTGTCTAAAAACCACCTTTTCCTGAACATGAAACATTCCTAATTTCATGATATTATTTTCCATGTTTGCATAAGCCCAAAACATGTTAATCATATTTCATCTCTTTCTTTTCCTCTAATCTTAAACTTATTAACAAGGCCTATTAACTGTATAAACAATTTATACTAAATTTGACCACTCTTTCTTGTTTCTATTTCTGTGATTTTAGAGGTAGTTGTGGTCAATAATAAACTCAGCAACTTGATCCGACCTGATGTCCTGGTTTCTATGCTTTACCTCTTCTGAATAAAATTGCCACATAGAAATTTTTAAATGTTATGGAAAGATTGCAATAAATCACCAAGTCATTCTTGAAGGAGATGAAAGTGGGAATCCAGTGTTCTGGATTCATCAGCTGGTGGGATGGAGCACAGACTGCAAGTTTACATTCTCTGACCCCTTTGAGGGGTAAGAACCACTCTTTTATACCTCAAGTAAAGCATGTCAGTACATTAATCATACGTGGCTATAACTATGATCAAACCACAAAAAAATCATGAGACCTAAAATGATAAGCAGAAGGGGAAGTGAGTAAAAACTACCTGGGCTCAGTACAATTTAAAGAATGGGTACAAACATCTGGACAATCATTAACATTCTATGTGGTTAGGGTACATTGCCCAAGAAAAACAGGAACCAAGAAGGGGATAATTTTACATTGTATAAGTATTGCCATTTTGTGTTGCCAAACGTGATATGCTAAGCAACTGTTGACGGGTACAAAGGTGGGGGTTTTCCTATGGAAGAAGCATTTCTTATGTGACATGGAGTCTCAGGGTAACATGGATTCTGTTTGCTCACTGCCCATATAGCCTGGCCCATAACATTCCCCCCTTTTCTAGAAATAACCAAACCCTGGATTTATCTTTCAGATTAGTTAAGGAGTTGTAATGGCCACACATATACATTAACTTGATTGACAAAATATGTTGCTTTAGCAGTTCAGGCCTTATAACATAGTCTGAGCAAGAGAAAAGAACATGATTAATATTTTTTCAATCTTTTCTGTAGAGGTTGTTTGGGGTCTCTGAGGGTTGTCCATTTTCGTAGGAGACATTTTTATTGTCTTGACTTAGATGTGCCAAATCTACCTGTGAGCAAGGTCTCCTCTAGCTGGGTGTTACTCCCTCTTTCTGGAACCACTTGACATACACACGTCTCCTGGCTGGAATAGGTGTTGGAAATCAGTAGTAGTCTCTTGGGCCTGGTTCTCTCAAAGGAATTTATGAACTTTATGTTGAACCTGTTGGAGAAACTTAGCAACAGGTGGAGCAGGAGCAAGTTTAATCCCCAGATTACCTATCTACATTGTCTGGTTTTAATTCTTGGTTTATTTCCTTCTATTAATTTTACATATTTTTTACTGTTGTAGAGAAAAGGGCAATGACCACTCTTGCAGCTTCAAGTTGAGAGGGGGCAACATGGGGTGGGGCACACAGTGGAACTCCCCTTTTAGAAATTGGGTTGGTAAAGGGGTTTCAGGACAAACAGGTTGTAAAGTCATCTGAGTGTGGGTGCTTCTGTGAGAGAGATAAAAAGACATGAGTACTGCAATGAGTTTAATACAAAATAAATGTAGTAGCATCTGGAACATATCAATGAATATCATGAAGATGATAGAAATCAATAATCTCTTATCAGAAAGTAGAAGCGCTGAGAAGTTGTCCCCATAACAAGGCCTAACAAATCCTAACAAGGCTGGAGAGGACAGGCCTTTATTTGGGAATGTCAATCTTTAACATTGCCAGAGTTATCAGGAATGTAAACACAACATTTAGTTAAGTTACTTAATGTCATCTGATTTTTGCAAGATATCCTTTTATTGGCATGACCTCTGTATTTTAGGGCTAGATAATCATGCTGGCAAACATTAATCCTTCCTGGGTAGGATATTAGGAAGATCTGTAGACCTTAAACTAAAAACTTCTGATTCTGAAAGTTTCTCTTGATAGGTATCAGGCATTGTAGCCTAAGAATCTCGCTTTTTGTAACCTCCACTATTTCTTATTCTTGGGTACTAACACAAGTGTACATCTTAAGTTACATTAAAATAACTATTGATTTTTTTTTTAATGTCTGGGAATGGCTGTGTTTTGGTTTAACTTTTGCTAGGTGCTTAAGATCAAGCTGGTCTAATTGGCCCTGTTCCAATCTGTTGTTAAGAATCAGCTGAGTTCCCTTGGGGTCACTCTTGGGGAACTTTGAGCAGACTTTTAGCTTCACTAGTGCCATCTGACAAGATAAATCAAGGTCTCCCTGACCAGGTGGCTTCCATTGGAAGCATCAGGGATGTCTCCCTTTCCCAATGACTCTCCTATTTTATAGTATTTGCACTGATTGGCTTTCTTTTTTAGGGTCCCAGTAATCTTCTTGATTGGGAGGTCATGTGACCCAGAGTTTAGAAAAGTACTCTTGTTCCCTGGGTACAAGCTGACTCAGAGGGCAAGAGCCAAATATTGGTTTTCTTGGCCCTTTAATTTTAACCTTAATCTTTAGACCTTGGTCTTAAACATCTAGCAAGCCAATCTTACCAGTCTTAAAGTAAGAGTACTGGGCTTTAACCTTAATGTCTATGACTTTATAGTTATTTTTATCCCTTTTATTTTTTATCTGTCTATAGGTGATGGCTTAATATATTTTGTTAGTCAATAACAGTAATTAAAATTTACAAGGAAAATTTAAATAGAAATTGACGAGTAAAAACATTCTTAGTTTGTACATAATTTTGAACCTTGGCTGAGTATACATTATATTTTTTGATATCACAGAAATTCTTATAATAAATTCTATCCTTTCAATACAACTTCAAATGAGCTAAAATCTGGCTTATTTGGAGCCATTTTAACATGTAATAAGGTGGGAGGCAGAGCCTTAGTAAGGTGGTGCTCTTCACAAATCTTAAAGTGTTTTAGTTCTGAAGGTGATCTTTGGCTATTTCTTAGATACCATTTTATAAAGTTTACATATATTTTTTCTTGAGTCTATATGAATGCTAGCTAACACAATATAACATTATATTTAAAACATGAATCAAAGAAAGAAACATTTTTTTTTTTTGGAAAAACTAGCAAAATGTATCATAATATTAACATTTAAATAGATAAGGCTCCCATTGTCTTTTAAAAATACCTTTACATTTTTATCCCACTACAAAAGGTAACATAAGGTTTAGGTTTTGTTACAGAAAATTAAATGATGTAAATAAATATCCAATAAAATTTGTTATCCTTATGAGTCTAAAATTACCATTATAGACAACTTTAGTTTGGAGAACACCAGCTTGATTAAAATGTTCTTTAAAATCTTTTACTTTAAATACGCGTATACCTGGAAGATATATAAAATAGCAAGTTGTTGTTTAACCAGAGTTTTAAAAACCTTAATTTATTTAAGACTAGCTGTTCTAGAGAATAAAACGTAATAGATACAATGCTAAGAGTAAACTAATGTTTTAAGAAATCCTTGTCATTTTAACACATAGATTAAACTTTGGTTTATATTAATACATAAATGTTTGACCTTAGGGCAAAACCTTGAATAGATTTAACTGATTGTGTTACTTATACATAACTAACTTAGTTACACAAAAAAATTTTTAAAATTTATGCTTTATTTAGACAGACCATTTTATCACTTAATTAAGACCCTCTTGTTGTTTACTTAGATGTATTAGAATTTTACTTTACCATATAAAGACTTTCCTACCTAAAAACACTTTTCTTTTTCTTTCACTAAATATATTTGTATACTTAGAACTTTAAAATGTTTTTAAATTTAATTTATATTTTGAGACAAACTTTGTAAATTTTTGAATTTAAATGAATAGAGTTGGAGAATATCATGGCTTATCATGAAATAAGCCAAACCCAAAAAATGAAAGGTGGAATGTTTTCTCTAATATGCAGATGCAAATTCACATTAAGTGGGGTGGCACTAGGGAAGAATGGAGATATTTTATATAAGGTAGAGGGGAATGAAGGGAGGAGAAGGGGAAGGGAGCGGAAGGATAGTAGAGTGAAACAGACATTATTACTTCATGTACACGTATGACTGCAAGACCAGTGTGATCCTACAAATATGTACAATCAGAAAAATAAGAAATTATACTCCATTTATGTATGATTTATCAAAATGCATAAATGCATTCTACTGTCATGTGTCACTAATTAGAACAAAAAATATTTTAAAATTATAATATTTATGAGATAATCAAAAATTAACAACTACCTCATCATCTAACAATAAAAAATTACTCTATTTTAATAAGATGAAATATTTTATGTTAGTAATAGTACTCTATTTGAAATGCTATTGAAATTTGACCCTTTGTATATAGAACTATACCTTTTGGGACTTTTTAACTCTTAGCAACATTGTGTTCAGTGATGACATAAAGTAATTTTAAATTTTTTTTTCATTTACCAATTTATGCAAATACCAATAGTTTAAGTATGTTACTTTTGGGAGTTAAGGAGTTAACATTACTCAATGTTATATTTAACAGTTAGCATTTTAACTTTGTGAGTTAATCAAATGTCTCTAACACATCCATGATTTATCCTATACATATCATATCTAATTTATTTTTAGAAACCAAGATATCAGACAAGTGTATTGAACGTTAGTCATCTTTTTCCTTGTTGAGGAAAAATCCTAGAAACAATGGATCTTAGACATTTTATAGACATTTACATTTTATTAGTTGTTTGACCACCTAGAGAAATTTGTGAGTTAGTAATTTTAAAGACATTTTTTAAAATTTTTGTTTACCCAATTAAAATTGAACCCTTTAAATCACATGAACCCAAGGTATTTGTATTCTTTTTGTTTTAAATTTGTGAACTCATGTGCCAATATTGATACCAAACACATGTAGACATGACAATACAGCAGTGTGTTTATGTGTGTGTGTATGCAAAAAAAAAAAAAAAAAAAAAAAAAAAAAGGTTTATTTTTAAAACCTACTGTATTGAAAGCTAACCTTTGCAAATTGGCCTTTCAATGAAGCAGAGTGTTAAAAAAAAAAAAATCCTTTAGTGTTGGATAAAATTGGTCGGATCAGAAAAACACATTTACTTAGGTACACCAGATCAAAATCATGAACTTAAAAAAATATATAGAATTTTAAAAGCCTTCCTGCCCTTTATCCTGATGCAGCCCCACTCATCAGAGGTGAAAAGAGTTTGAGTAAATATAGACAAAGTCTGGGGATCCATCCCACCGTGAAGGAATTTCCAGAAGAGGAAACAAGGGAGCCTGCTTGCCTGGTCTGTTTGGGAGACCAGTCTTCTTTAGGTTGGGGTCCTGTTCTAAAATGGTCTTTCTGGTCTCTTGGATAGCAGCCGCCAAAATTTTAGCCTGGCATTTTGAAAAACCTTTTGGGTCACCTCTTATAGTTGGAAGGTATTCATGCCTGCAAAATCCTTTAAACTTTGGGAGTTTTCTGTGAATATCTGGGGCCCACTGAAAGACAAAAGCCGAATTTATATCATGAGTGTTTTTTCCTAGACAAAATGATATGGCCGTTAATTATTTTAGTAATGCAGCAAGAGAGACTGAAGAAGAGAGAGAGGGAGAGGCAGCCATGAAATCATTTTTCTTTAGTCCTATTGCAACATTTCGATGCAAGCCTTAGTGAACTGGGGACGTTTAAACATTTTTTTGTCCAGGTTGCTAATCAGGTCAGGTTTGGATTAGCTTTCCTATGACAAGGCTAACAATTAAAACAACAGAGAGAAATAAAGGGAAGATCAAAGCTAAGAATTTAACAAGGCACTTGAGTGTGACTCAAATTCAGTGATGGCGGATCGATGAGTCCCTGACAAGTCCAATCTGGCAAAATAAAAGGAAAGTGTCTCACTAGGGTGAGCAGTTGAAAAGAAAACCAAGATGGAGCTTAACATAAACAAACAAAAGGGAAGAAACAGTAATAAACAACCAACAGGACAAGACAAAACACAAGACAGTCACTCTCTCCTGCACTTAATCCCAGCCTCCAGACTGTGGTCAAGGTCTATTTACTGGAGCTTCTGGGCTTGACCTGGGGTCTCATCAGACTCCCTGTCACTTGATACACCTTTGGGCCTTACAATCAAGCACTTGAAATACTTCGAGAAAGATTTACAATCAAGCATGTGATACACCCCCAGAGGAGAGCCCCAATACACTTTGAAAGATTTACAATTAGGTACTTGGAGCCTCTAAGGCATCACCATCAAGTCAAACAGAAGGAACAAAGGAGGTACACAATGGAGCTCTTTGTCCTCCTTCAAGAGTCTCTGGATTTACAGATGTGACTCACACCAGAGCTTCAATGGGTTGGCTCTAATTGGTCACCGCAGGAAGTCTAGACTCTCTCAAAGTGGAAAGCTCCCACAACTAGAAAGAGGGCCCCTCTCTCTGCTTCAGAGGATCCAGAATACCCTATGCCCCAGAGCCACAGCCTTAACTCTGGTGAGCATATTGCTGGGGCCTCCACAATGTGACGGTGAGGTTACAATAAATCACCAAGTCAATCTTGAAGTAAGACAGGGAACATATATTCACTAGCCAGTAGACCAAATTCAGCAGCTGGTAGGATGGAGCTCAGACTTGGAAGTCTGCATTCTCCAACCTGCTCCAGAGGTTAGAGCAAATCTTTTATACCACAAGTAAAGCATGTCAGTACATTAATTATCGGTGGCTGTTGCTGTGATTCAAAACCATAAACAAAAATGACAAGATCTAAAATCATAAGCAGAAGGGAAAGTGGGTCAAAATGATCCTAGTTGAGTCCAATTTAAAGAATGGGTACTAACATCTAGACAATCATTAACATTCTATGTGGTTAGGGTACGTTGCCCAAGAAAAATGGGAATCAAGAAGAGAATAATTTTACATTGGATAAGAATTGCCATTTTGTGTTACCAAACATGCTATGCTAAGCAACTGTTGATGGGTACAGAGTGGGGATTTTCCCATGGGAGAAGCATTCTTATGTGACCTGGGGTCTCAGGGTAAAAAAACAGAGTCTGTTTCATCATTGCCTATGTAGCCTGGTCCATAACATAAATATGTAAATGTCCATTATTGTAATCTTGGAATAACTTCTATGGAAAATTTGAATAAAATCTGAACTTCTTTGCATGGACTAAGTGTCCCCCTCTAACTTGCCCATACTTATGTCTCTGGACAACTGACAACTCTTATATCAGAGAATCAATAAGGGTTCTGAGGGGAAACAGACAAGTAGTGTGTGCGTGTGTGTGTATACACAGAGAAATTGTTGGAATCAACTCCAGTGATTATGGAAGTTGTGAAGTCCCACAAAATGTCTGCAAACTGGAGAACCAGGGAAGTCAGTGGTATAATTCAGTTGTCTTCAGAGACATGAGAACAGAGGGGCTACTAGTGTAAACCCTATAGTCCAAAGGCTCTAGAACCCAGAGCTCCAGCATCTAAGGAGATGTGATGATGGATGTTCTGACTCATGAAGAGAGAGGATTTACCTCTCCTCTGTTTTTTTTTTTTTTTTTTCCTATGGTGGTCCTCAATGAATTGAATGATACCTGCCCACACTGGTGAGAATAAACCTTCTGGTTAGACCACTGATTCCAATGCTAACTCTTCCAGAAACCAACTCATGGACACCCCCAGAAATAACCTTTCACTGGCTATTTGGACATCCCTTAACTAGTCAAGACAAAACATAAAATGAACCATCACAGCTTGTTAACGGTATTGTGGACATACTAGCTTTTTCTCCAAAATGCCAAACATTTTTCCATCTGAGGATATCTGCAATAGTTTTTCTACCAGGAGTTCTCCTTCCCCAGATTGTTACAGACATAGTGGTTTCTTCTCATTTGGGTCCCAAATACTGTCTCCTCTGATAAGCAAGTCTGTCGTTTGGGGCCATCACCAACAGGACTCATAGCAACTTACTGTGTCTTTATGTTGTTTGATTTCCTTCCAGCACTTATCAGTTTATGATAGTTACTCAACTTTTTTCTCCCCATCTGGAATGTTAGATGAACAATCAAAGAACACCTGTTTTCCTTGTCCATTTCCACATCACCAACAACCACAACAGCACCTCCTTAATACTTATTTCTTAACTAAATAAATTCTTTAACTATACATGAAGGAGTTAATAAATGTTTAGTCAATTTGGATTCATATGTAGCAACACACACCAAATGTTAACAAAATAACATTATTTCTAGAAGATTGAATTTCTTATGCTAATATAGTGAAATATAAGGAAAACTACTATAGAGATTTGGATAGGGCACAGCATTGTATTTTACATTAAAATAATACAAATATCCCAATAAATAGAATTGAACTTATCTATTTATAACAATGATTTGACAAATTCTGAATGTATTTTCTTCAAATTTACTGGCTTGACATTTGTCTCCAACTTGTCTATTTTTCAGTCCTAATATACGGTGACATACTCTTTGATCTTGTAACCAACAAAACTGCTTTCTCTAACATATTCTGTACCTTTATTATGCTATTTATCAAATTCATTCTTTTAGATTTTTTTCTCATAGATATGGTATTTACCATAATATGTAAATGTAGCTCTTATTTTATTCCAATAAAATTTTATATGCTATAAATTACCGAATCTATTCTATTGCTTATCTTTAGGAACTCAAATTTATAGGTATTGAAACTTATTTTCTGTCATTATCACATTCATTTTGATGTGTTTTAATTGCTTTATTTCCGCTTATTTTAATTTCTTCTGTCATTTCTATTATCACCTAATATGCATATGTTCAGACTTATATTTTTGCTGTTAGGTTATTATTATAGATCTTATTCTATCTTGTTTTAGTCAACTCTTACCAACAGTAATTGCCTTTTTTTCTTTTTAATTAACTATAAAATTCTCTCACTGCTTTATATTTTCAGTAATTTTTAGCTATTCCCCATGATACAATTGCACATTGGTGTGCTGGTTAATTTAAACCTAGTGTCACAGTAGAATTTTCCTGTTTTCTTCTATTAGATAGTTAATCTCTATAAGATAATTACTGCTGGTTGTTGTTTGTTTATACTTTACAAAGTACATTTTCAACTCCTGTACCTTTTGAATTTGGATTCCACATGCTTTATTTTTAAAACTTGTAGGTCATTGTCCTTCTTGCTATATGATACCAGGTAATATTCAGTTTAGACTTCTGAAACTTTTAAACTTAGATACTTAGCTTCCTACCCAAAATAGATTCAAAATTAATATTTGAAGTCTCTAAGTTCTCAAAACTGTAAGCAATATAAAAATGATGAAACCTAAATGGTATGAACAATTGCATGAAGGTTTGGAAATTATATGTATGGTGTCAAATATTATATAAAATTTATTGAACTTATTTTTAATTGATCACTGGAGAGATTTTTTTCCTTGCTATAGAAATTTTCAGTCAGAATCATGTATTGGTTAAGATAACAAATCAGGAATGTACAAAGAAAACAGATTTTATGCATATTATGAAAGTTAATTGAGCACACAATTATGTCAGTGATAACTTTTTGATTAAATTACTCCTCATGAATTTGCCAAGTCATTATGAATCATTAAATCTTCAATCACTTGTGCAAATCTGTAGTTACTAGCATCATTTTCTTTTCATTGCCTAATTTTTGCATTGGTTATATTTGTAGGGATATGCATATAAATGTAACACTCATAGCAGGACAAGAAATGAGGTAATATGTATGAAAGCAATATGTAATTAAATCCAAATTAGACCATTTGTTTACTTTACAAATAACAGACAGTCCTAATATTTTAAGCAATAAAACATTTGATCAAAATGAATAAAACATGCTTGAAAATACTTCTGATCACTTGCCTCTAGCTATGACTTTGGGATGATTAAAACAATTATCATTTTGCTCAGTGATTTAGGAATTCTCTGATAATAAGTTTGAAACTAAGTCCATAGTGTCCAAGTTATTTTATCACTTTTTTTTTTCAGATATCAACTGAAATATGTCTGGAAATAAAGCATAAAACCCATGCAATGAAATGAGTATTACCTTGCAAATCAATGATATTTTGAATTTTAAGATGATTATCTGCTATGAGAAGCAAACTCTATTGAGAAAATCACTTACATCTATTGTCATCTTTGAAGTTTTTGTATCTTTCCCAAGCATTGTGTAGCTATTCTCCTGGCATGCTGAATTCCACTGGCAATTTAAGAGAAATAAAATAATGAGGTTAATATAAAAATACCAGCTTATATCCTCAAACTGTTGCAATTTGATGTATCCAGAATGTCTATTCCAGACCATGCATGCACAGTTACTACTTGGTCTTCAAACTTGTTTTGGTCCACTATCATGCTGTTTTTGTTACTATGGCTCTAGAGTGTAATTCGAGATCTGGTATTGTGATTCAGTACTGTGTTATCTGTTTCTCTCTTAAGGTTAATTTGGCTGACTGGGGTTGTAGCTCAGTGGTAGAGTGCTTGCCTAGTATGTGTGAGGCACTGGGTTCAATCCTCAGCATCACATATAAAAATTAATTAAAATAAAGGTATTGTGTCCATCTACAACTAAAAATATTTGGGAAAAAAAAGATTGCTTTGGCTATTCTGGGTCTCTTATTTCTCTAAATGAATTCCCTAACTGCTTTTTCTAGTTCTGTGAAGAATGTTATTGGAATTTTGATGGGGACTGCATTGAATTTGTTTAGCACTATTGATAGTATTTTCATTTTGACAATATTAATTCTGCCTATGCAAGAATATGTGAACTCTTTCTATTTTCTAAGGTCTTCCTCCATTCTTTTTCTTTAGTGTTCTATAGTTTCATTGTAGCAGTCCTCCACCTCTTTGTTAGGTTGATTCCCAAGTTGTCCCCCCATCCCCTGTGCTATTGTGAACAGGATGATTTTCAAAATTTCTTTTTCAATAGATTCGCCATTGGATTACAGAACACAAGATTTATACAAGTTGTTCATGAAACCTGATATTGTTCTGGATTCATTTATGAGCTCCTGAAGTCTGGTGGAATTTCTGGGGTCTTCTAAATATATGATCATTCATTGGCAGAGATAATTTGAGCACTTCTTTCCTTATTCATATCCCTTTAATTTCCTTCTCTTGCCTAATTGGTCTGACTAGAGTTTCAAGCCAACTGTATTGAACAGGAGTGATGAAAGTGGGAATCCACATCTGGTTCCTGTTTTTAGAGCAAATGCTTTCAGCATTTCTCCATTCAGTACAATGTTGGCCTTGAGTTTGTCATATCGAGCCTTTATAATGCTATAAAAGAGCTTCTATCCCTAGCTTTTCTAGTATTTTTAAACATGAATGGGTGCTGTACTTTGTCAAATGCTTTTTCTGCATACATTGAGATAATTATATGATTCTTGACTTTGACTCTATTTATGTGGTGAATTACATGTATTGATTTCTGTTACGTTGAACCAGTTTTGCTCCCTTGGGACAAAAATCCAATTCATCATGTTACATTATCTTTTAAATGTGTTTTTGCATGTGGTTTAACAATATTTTATTAAGATTGTTTGCATTTATGTTCATTAAGGATATTGGCCTGAAGTTTTTTTTTTTTCCTTAATATGTCTTTGCCTGGTTGTGGTATCAGGATGATATTAACTTCATAGAATTAATTTGGCAGTGTTTCCTTCTTTTCTATTTCATGGAATAATTTGAGGAGGATTGGTATTAGTTCTTCCTTAAAGATCTGGGAGATCTAGGCTAAGAATCCATATGTTCCTGGACTTTTCTTTGTTGGAGGGCTTTTGATAGCTGCTTCAATTCCATTACTTGATATTAGTTAGTTTAAGTTTTCTATATCCCCCTGGTTCAATTTGAGTTAGTCCTCTGTTTCTAGGAATTTTTCCATATCTTTATGATTTTCTAGGATATTGGAGTATGAATTTTCAAAATAGTTTCTGATGATTTTCTGGATTTCAGTAGTGTGTCTGTGGTCACATTTTCTTTTTCATCTTTGAGAGATATCTCTCTTTCTTTTGGCTAGCTTGACTAATAATTTATCTATCTTGTTTATCCTTTAAAAAACTTTTTGTTTATATTTGTATTTTTTTATTCTCAATTTCATTGACCTGCTCTGATTTAATTATTTCCTATCTTCTACTGATTTGGGAGTTGGCTTATTCTTTATCTAGGGCCTTGAGATGTAATGTTAGATTATTTACTCATATATCTATATGTTGCATACATTAAAGTGCAAAAGTATATATCATAGAAACACAGTGATAAAATACATTTCCTCAATATCAGATGGCAAAACTAGAAAATCTGGTGTTACCCATGGTTGTTTGTGAAATACCAAAACAGGAATTCTCATATGCTTCTGCTGGGAGTAAACAGGATCCAAACATATTGCAGATAATCTGGAACTATTAATTCATTAAAGATGTGCATAAATCAAACCCTGTAATTTCAGTTTTAGGCATGTGAACTAGGAAAGAATTTTCCATAATAGCTATAAGACTAATGAACAGTAATAATCTTCACAGCACTGCTAATACAGAAACACTTGGAAACAATGTTCATTCTTTCCAATGAAATATGGATAAATAATATGCATCATTTTCACTGCTTTCAAGTGAAAGGAGCCTAGCTATCCACAATTGTCTATGGATCTCACAAATATATAGTGAACAAAAAAGCAAAATTTATTTTGTGTATTATAGTTATAAAATTAAAATGCATGCAGTTTATAATGTATTACTTTTATAGTACATAGTATAAGAAGAGGAGATGTTGTCCAAGGAATGTGGGAAAATCTTAAGATATTTTGATTGGAAAGAAGGGATAAAATATAATTTTTTTCTTAGAAGAGTTAGGAAAGGGATCTAAGTGATTAGGAGTGGAAAATTCTCTGGAGCATCAGTCAATATGTCCTTTTACAATAATCTCCAAGCCTCATATATGGGCATGCTATACCTTCAATGTGAGCTGCAAATCAGCACAGAGATAACACATGTGTACATGCATACACCAAGGTACACACATATAAACACTTATACACATGCACATGCCTCATAAGGTGACATTCATCTGCTAATTTCTTTTAGACAAAATTGTAAGAAATAATTATGGTTCCTGTAAGAGGAGATGCAGTATGTTCTGTAAGAATTTAAATGTAAATTATTTGAAGGAAATTATTAAAAATACTATTGTAATTTGATGCAATTTACCTTGGTCCTTATTTCTGTTATATTGGAATAAATTGCTCCCAATTTTTAGAGATTTAGATAGTAATAATAATATTTTAAAAGACACTATTTTGCAACAATTTAGGTTCACAGCCAAATTGAGCAGAAAATACATAGAGTTCCATATATTCCCTGACTCCACAAATGCATTGACCATTCCATTATCAGCATCCAGCACCAGAGTGGTATGTTTGTTGCACTGATGAAACTGTAATGACATATCTTCAACCACTAAACTTAGAAGTCTATATTCACGTTCACTCCTGGTACAGCACATTCTTTGGATTTGGACAAATGGATAATTGCATGTTTCCATACTGTAATATTATATAGAGTGGTTTCATTTCCCTAAAACTATTCTTTGTTCTATCTATTCATCTGTTCATCTTCCTTAACCCCTGGCAACCCCTGGTCTTTTTACTGTCTTTATAGTTTTGGCTTTTTCAAAATATCATGTAGTTGAAATCCCACAGCATGTAACCTTTCCAGATTGACTTCTTTCACTTAGGAATATGCATTTCAGTTTCCTCCATGTCTGTTCATGGCTTTATAGTTCATTTCTTTTAAATAATGAATACTATTCCATTGTCTGGATGCATCACAGCTATTTATCCATTCACCTACTGACATCCTGGCAGCTATTTTTTTTTAATTCTTTGACTTCACACAATGTCTCCTCTGCTTTGCTGGTTCTTGGGTTTGGCTTCCATTTTTCACATTCCCAACACCATAATGCAGGCTGTAACCAGAAACTCAGCTCTGCCCGGGGTTTCTTTATTTGAGCCTCCATGCAGCTACTTGAAAATTGTCAGGGCATACTGGTTGATTCCAGAGGGGTATTCCAGGCCCTAAAAATGGATTTGCAGAGCTATTCATGTCTGCGCTTCTGTAATCTCCTTAGTAATATTTTGGGTGGTACATCTTATAACCTGTGCTACCCTGCAGGGCAGACCTTCTCTGTGTGAGCCCAAGAGTTAGTAGCTGTGAAGCAATAGCACTAAGATTCAAGATGTACTGACGTTGGAAGATGTCTGTGTAACACACCCTTAAGAACTGTCAGAGCTGATCTGAATAGCACAAAGTTTCTAGGGTTCACCATCCTGAATATAACTGAGTTTATTGCACAAACAGCCACATCCTTGACTTTATCTTGTATATTTTTAATGGGAGCACCCTTGATTTTGTCTTTTCTCTGAAGCTATTCATTACTTTGAGTGTATTTGCCATATAGATATTCAGGAAACTAGAAAAATTTTTCTTTTTCAACTTCAAAAGTCCTGGACCAAAGAGATTTCCCATAGATTCTACCTGAAAATGTAATGGCTCCTTCTTTAGGTCATGCTTTACTACAGACAACCAATACAGGTCAAGGGTAACTGTCAACTTCCTTGGAATACACTTGGAGCCAGAGTTCCTTAGGTACTTTCCAATCTAGTATTTATTTATTTTTCCTCAGAATAACTGTATCTATTCAATCAAGTCTCTGATATTAACTGGAATGAGAACATTTCCTTTCCAGCTTTCTGCCCTTCCAACATACAACTGTAATGGAGATCCAAAGTCAATGTTTGCTTCTGTTTCTGTTTATTTTTATTGTTATTAGAGTAGGATCCTATACTTAAGTGCTGATTTCTGGTTCATATATGGATTTCTGTATAGCAGAAATATACATACTTCCCGACACATACTTGTCTACTTAAAGTAAGAATGATTTAGTATATTTCATAATTTTCTGGGAAACTCAGGGGATGTTTCTCCTTCACTGGATGTGATGTTACAGTTTAGATATAAGCTGTCCTCCCAAAGCTCATGTGTGCAACAGTGCAAGGTTTGGAGATGAAATGATTTGAGTTATGAGCATCTTTGTTTAATCAATTGCATTAATCCCTTAATCGGGATTAGCCAGGTGGTAACTATACGCAGGTTGGTTGTGGCTGGAGTAGGTGGGGCCCAGGGGCAATCCTTTGGGGTATTTATTTTGTCCTTGTTTTGAGTAAAGCTTTCTCTCTTTGTGCATCCTGGTGCCATGTTACCTACTGCTTTCCTCAGCCACACACTTCCACCATGATATTCTGCCTCACCTCAGGCTCGGAGGAATGAAGTTGGCCATTTATGGACTAAGACCTCTGAAACCAGGCCCCCAAAAAAACTTTTCCTCCTCTAATTGTTCTTGTCAGGTCTTCTGGTCACAGAAGTGCAAAAGTTGACTAAACCAGTTGTCTAGGATGCAGAAATGGCTGGAGGGTCCAAAGTGCCCATTATAAGAGGGCCGAAAATTTAGAACTCAAATTGGTCTGTGAGAAGGAAAGTAGTGTTAGTCAACTTTCCATCACCATGACAAAATGTATAAGATAAAAACTTAAAAGAAGGAAAGAATGCCGCATAGCTCAGAGGCCTTAGCCCAGGGCTAGTTAGTTCCATTATTTTGGGACAGTGGTAAGGAAAAACATCATGATGAGGAGGCTATGGTGGTGCAAAGTTGCTCTCACCTCTTGCTGGTCAGGAAGCAGAGAAAGACTTAGAGGAAAGGCCAAGGTCCCAATATCCCCTTCAAGGGCATACCCGCATGGGCCTTCCACCCCCTCCACTCTAACTCTCAAAGGTTCCATCATCTCCAAAGATGCCTTTAATAGGTTGAGGACCAAGCCTTTAATACATGAGCTTTACTAAAGATCCACACCTTAACAGAAAGTATATCAGTGATCTTTAAGGCAGGCTTCTCCTGAGGGTGCTCCAGCTTTTTCACACCTAGTGACCATGTTTTAAGAATAAATGTCTCAAGTCTTGAAGAATTAGACTGCAAATCTCTCAAGGCACATGGTCATAAATTGGAGAGTGCAATTCTGCCATGTCTAGTTTGCAGTATTCTTAGAGCAAACTCTGATGGATAGGGAAAGGAAATAGTTATCACCTTTTGATAAGAAGAGATGCAAAGGATTTTCACCAATTTTAACAGGTGACAGGTGAATCTGTCTGCAAAATTGGGCAATTTTTAAAAGAGCTGAAAAGCAATCAAACAACAAGAAAACATCCTTAATAACTCTTGTGCTACAAACCAGTTTTACTTAATGGTTTTCATCAGGATTAATTTTCATTAGAACTTTTGAACTTTCTATAAAGCCAACTTTTGCTAATATTGCCTATAGATTTTGTAACCACATTCAACTTTCCTAATTTTTGCCAATAATGACAAAGCAGCATCAAAGCAACATCAAAGTCCAAATATTTCTGAGCGCCCCACCTTTCCTTGAAATCCTCATCCCAGATCCCATTTTCCCCATAATCTAAAGGAAAAGTGGTATTTTACATTCTTTATTCATTTTTTGCTATCACACTCGATCCCTACTTTGTGACATACAAAAAAAATTCATCATCATAATTTCTCCATTGGTGTATTTGTAACTGGCAATATATTATAAGATAAAATTTTTGTGGCCACAATATAAATGCTTCTGAATCCACACTCTTAATATTTCATGGAGAAAAACTGTTCCTTATACTTTATACAAATAAATAAGATGTGCACCAATGGTTTCTCAACATATAAATGGGAACTGGTCCTCCAGGCTCTCTCTTCTCATCAGATGTGTTTCCTTCTTGTTGCTTTATCAACTTCAAAGTTGTGAGAAGAGGGGACAATCTCTTTGACTTACTTGCTCCTGAATCCCATTTATGAGTGATGGGGAAGCTGATTATTTTTGCTATGCTGTTTTTCCCTTCTTGGGGTGATATTTTCGGTAATAAAATGATGATCTTTCTCTGTGTTTGCATTTCATTTATCATTTTTCCTGATGGCTGCGTTTATGTTGTATAGTACTTGCCATTCAAAGATAAATTTTCTACCTGTTCTGGTTTGGTAGGCTCTAAAATGAATATTAATACCAGTGATATTGTTTAGAAAAGTTCCTTTGTTCTTTGTGGAATGAACATCTCTTGTGTCACTCTAATGAAACTAGTGATAAAAACAGATGAAAATTAAAATTCAGAAGAAGAAGTTAGATTGTGCTTTATGGTTTTTATATAGTAGGAGAATGAACATCAAGAAAAAGCTAAGAAAGGACTAAGGAAAGGAAAAGTGTCATAGCCACAAATTGATCAGAAAATAGAGGTTGGAATAATCAAAAGTATGCCAATTTCTCCTAATCTTCATAGTCATGACACCACTGGACTATGAGTTGAGAGTCTAGTAGCCTTAATCACTCTTAGAATGTCAGCTTCCTTAGGATGTATGCTGTCTGATTCACAGAAGAACTTACATATTCAGTACAGTGGAACAGTAACTGAACCATCACAGGAACTAGAAAGCCATTTCTTTATTTAATTGATCAATTGAGTCTTATACTCAGTCCTTGCAATCTATAGTGTCTCACATAGTACCTGGACTTCCGAAGATCATTCTCTGGCATATTTCATAGTCCGAAGGACTTAGAAGTAGGTCATATTGGTTTAGATACCTACCATTGCCTAAATATTTAAGTTTTTCAACTCAGTTGACATTACTGGCCAACTAATAGGAGAATGCTCCTTGAGTCAGATTTTCATCTATAGTAGCTATTATTGCTATTAGTGGTGGGAGTAGGGAGATCTCAAACAACTTTCATACATCTGATGTGCTGAGTCAGGAATTATGTGCTAAAAAACAAGTCATGTTTGGCAGAAGTCAATGCCACTATTGTCTACCTAGTAATTATAATATATGAAATATTTAAACCCCAATGTGTTTGAGTGATTTTTTTTTATGCCAAACAATGTTTTTTTGGACAGAAGTAATTTTCAAGGCAAAAAAATCAAATTTCAACGAAAAAATATCGATTTTTTTAAAAGTCCTCTATTCAAAATTTCAGTTTATCACAAAAATACATTGTATGTTTCATTTTGAGAATACAAGCAACAGTTACATTGTGTGAATTTAATTACTACAGCTTCCAGGGTCATGACTGAATTTAGAGTTGGTGAAAATACTTGCCTATTAAAAATATAGCAGAAGAACTGTTTTCACATTAGAGAATGATCACCATGTTTATAAGCAAGTATCTTCTTATCAGATTGAGATTTATTTTCCAGTCAAAGTAAATGCTCGTTACCTCTTTTACTTAATAACTTTCTAAAGGAGTTCTAGAGGTGAAAGATTTTCCTTTATACAGCTATGCAATTAGGATCTTAATTGGGATGTATCCAGAAAGTAAATTCAGGTTCTGTGATACAGCAATTTTTTTTCTTTATTAAAATCTTGGCTTGTAAATTGAACAAAATTTATGATCTCCCTATGTCCATGCATTTTGCAATGTGTGCAAAACTAATGGTATTACCCCTACATTCCAGTCAAGCTGATGCAGGGAAATCATTTCTAAAGAACTAGGATTCAATAGCATGATTTTTCAAAAGAAGATTTGCAGAAGAAATCTTTTAAAATGTAAAGCAGTTTGCTACGTGACAGAGGTTAACCCATTATGGTCTGTGGATTAAATTTGCCCCATCTGTCTCCACTCCTACATGGTTTTGTATGTTCTGTTTTTATGGGTGTTTTGAATTTTGAATAGCTACAGTTTAATAGTTTAAGTAAGTACCTATATTAATATACTAAATTTATTCTCTAGCCCTGAAAGGTCTACACTATTACTACCACCTGCCTATATACACAAATCATGTCAACCCTTCCTTTATTCACTCTGTGTACATAATCAACCTAGTCATTAAGGATATCAGTGTATCTAACTTAAATCTTTCCTTTTTTAATGACATAGCAGAGATTCGTTGGCGAATATTTCAATAATTTCAGAACTAGCCTTTAATCCACAGTCTCATTTTGAAACATGCATGGCATAATGAAGACTTTTATTTCTGTGCAAAAACAAAAACAGCATTTATGGTCTTAAGGCTTTTTCATATATATTCTAATATTAATGCTGAAAAAAAAATCCATGTATTAAACAGAGCTATCTCTGTAAACTTGTTTTCTAGGTGGAAAGAAAAATTAGTCTCAGAGCGGTTAACTGATTGGCCTAGAGTTATAAGTTCTGTAATTATTTGGGCTTTTGCTGCAATACAAATATGCACTTTACATGACTTCACAGTACCCACTCAAGATAAGCAGAAATCTTTTTCCATTTAGTTCATTATGCAAGAATAATCATCATAAGCTAGTTATGCATATAATACTGAAGTCAAAAGATAATGAATATAATGCAATTACCAATGGTTTGTTTCAATTAATAAATAAATCACAACAAGCAGGTCACGGTAGGCACTCTAGTAAAATGAACAAAGAGAGTTAACTACCCAATATGCACTATAGAAGGTAAAACAGATTAATGGATTAATTAAGTAATCTAAAAGTTGTGATCTCAACTCTATAAATAAAAACAAAGCCCTTAAATCAGCCACTTATTTTCATTAAATCTTTGACAAATTTACCAGTACAATTGTAAAATGTATTTCTTTATTAATGACTTCCACGTTATATTTCAATTCCATTAAGCTATTCCAAGTCAAATAAACACTTGATTTGTATTTCAGTAATTATTTGTCTTACAGGATTCCAATCAAACAAACTTACATATCTGAAAATTTAAAAATTTTACTTTTAGTTTTCTAGGGAAATCGAAAGTTACAATATAAGTCATAAACAAGAACATCCAAAGGGAATGGTTATACCCACTGCTGTATAAAATCAATGAACTGATAAAATAAAAATTATACATATGAACACATACAATATATATACATATACATATTATGTGTTTGTACATTATATACATGTGTACATATTGTATACATGTGTATAGTATGTATATATACATATACATATGTATATGTTAGTTTTGATATTTTGAGATTGCATTAAGATGAAGAACAATAGTTGTATTTTAAATATAATTTGCCTTATGCTTATTTTATACATAGAATTACACACTTATAAAAGTCATGAATGTTAATTCTTGAAATTATTTGATACTTATATCAGGTGATTAAAAATGTGTTTTAACAATTTGCGGGGAAATACAAGAATTTGATATGTTCCCCATACCCACCTCATTTGTTAATGTTTCCTGGTGTTTTAAAGTACTTCTTCCTATGTTTTGGGTATTCCTTAAGTAAATCTTTCATTTTTGCCTTCTTAAATTTTTTTCTCCTATTCCAAGATAGAAATTCAAAATTTCATTGTTCTGTGGCATTTTAAAAATCTGACATTTAAAAAAAGAATCTTTTATCCTCTGCATTTTGGAGGAGCATTTCGAGATTATCTTTCTCGTTACTAATTACATGTTATTCATACTTCTCTCCATATTTATAAGGCACATTCTAAATTTTGTATAAGCAATTGATTTTATACAATCTTATTTTATCTCATCCACTTCTGTTTTCATTAGTAAAGTTTTCATCGCATAGGGATTTCTTGTTTCATGTTTCCCTAATTCTTTGGGGTTTTTCTGAGAACAAAAAGCAAATATGGCTTTAAATAATGTTCTTAGGTCCATTCATCCAAATCAGCATGTTCTCTTAATCTCAGATGGGCCAGTGAGCAATTTCCTTGCAAGATCCATAGTAATCCCTTTTCCTTTATCCTCTTTAATTATTGTGAGTGCTCTGTACCACTGTGTATTCACATCCAGTGTTGGCCTGAAAATCTCCTTGTCCCTCTTCTCTTGTGATGAGTTCTCCTTTAATTTTTCCTTTGGCTCTCAAGATGGAAGGCAAATTAATGACAGAGGGTATGGCATTTCTAGACAGAACAAGCATTCTCAGGATTCTTTTCCTCTTCTTAGAAAGCCACTAATGCTGTAATTGCAGCCTGAACCCTCACCTCTCATGAACTCATTTAATCCTAATTAACTCCCAAAGACTTCACCTCCAAATGCAATTACCATAAAAATTTGAGGATTAAGTTTCCAAAGCATAAAGTTATGGTGGACACTTTCAAACCTTAGTAAGCAGCTTACTAGTTAAACTTAACTCTTGTCATTCAGTCTCACAAAGAGCTCTATCTATCCCTCCAGGTTCAAATATATATTCTAGTTCATTCTCCATAGAATGTGGGAATCCATATTTCCATATTCTCTCTCTACCCTAATCTCAGAAAATGTTTTAGAGACTCAGGGTCACTGAATACAGCCACCCTCCTCCCAGATTAGAGGTGTTCAAAGGTCAGTGTACTGAGAAGAGAAAGGAAAACAAAACTTACAGGAATCCTGATATAACCTTAAGAAGTTTAGAGGCTGTGTAGAGGTTAGATATTTTATTTATTACTGACAGAAAGTTCAATTACAATGGATTTAAGGTGGAAAAATATATGTGAACACACAAACTCAAAAGTGAAGACACAGTTTGATTTAGGACCTATTTAGAAACTCAGGTGTTGCACTTAAATTTGAAGTCCTTTAATGGTGCCATGTGCTTTATTGTAAACAACTTGTGCCTGGAATTTCAGAGGTCCTGTCTCTATACATTTCTGAGTTCAGTAAAGAGCAATTTCTTCTTCATATTTTCTGCAAAACTCCTGGGATTCACTAAGATAAACTTATGTGCCATTCATGAAATACTGTGGTACCAGGGTCTGATACATGGATTGCCAGTGCAATGTCACAAACTCCTTCTCATGAAGCTGACCGTGGACAAATGAGTATCAGAACGCATTTCAGTGGCTATTACTACAGCAAACTGTAGTTATATTGGTATAGATTTGGAGTAACTGAAATAACAAATACTGTTCTATGATAACAAAGAATGTATATTGTGTTAAAAGTGTAATGAGATTCTGTTCAAGAGTCTATGAGGAAGAGTGAAACCATCCACCAGGCTTGTGTAGGTCGGTGGAAAGTGGACTGGATTTAGCCAAAGAAAAGGTAGGGACACGTAGTAGTCACCTGCTGAAGAGCAGGCTGGAGAAATTCACTGGAAAAAGATGATGGCTTCCTAGCCATGTTGGTCACATGGAAGACATGGTTGAGAATGCAAAGCCGTTAGTGGGCTGCATGTGAAGCTTGAGCAAACAAGTTATAGATTCCTGGTAGGTTTCCAACTTAACCTAAAGGATGT
Organism: Glaucomys volans; assembly: GCA_020662805.1. Taxonomy (NCBI): domain Eukaryota; kingdom Metazoa; phylum Chordata; class Mammalia; order Rodentia; family Sciuridae; genus Glaucomys; species Glaucomys volans. The sequence goes on from JAJEJO010051563.1 coordinate 49,405, forward strand.
TGTTTCTGGTAAGTTTTAGGTTGTGAAACACTGCAGAACGTTTATGATGTTAGGTTAAAATTACCATTTTAACCATGTAAGTTTTGAAATGCATAATATGTGAGGGTTTTCAAGTGGAAATATTAATGATGAAGCTGGATACAAACATCTGGAGTTAAAAGATGGGACATCTAGAGATACAAGTAAATTTAAACTATCTTGGATGCTTTAATCTATGGGAAGTGAGTGAAAACAAAAGAGAAGTTCAGGGCTAGAATACTGCAACATTTAATGTTCCATTACAAAAGAAGATTTAATGAAGAAGGCTAAAGAGGAGAGGAGCTAATAAGGTGGAAGGACACTTGAGGACATGATTGTGGGGTGATAGAAGCCAACAGAGGGGACTATCAAAGGAAGTAGAGAGGAGGCAGCTTCTAATACTACTGACCCTGGACAACATTATCTCTGTCTTTGAAAATCCTGAGAATCCTAAAGTCATTTTATAATGCTAAGTGGCTTATTAGGAAAAGAAATCAGACTGTAGTGGGTTTAGGGTTAGGGTTAGACTTTGTATGTATTCAGAACTCTCAAAAATTAAGATAGGCAGGGAAACAGTAGAAGGGGCGATAGCTAAATGACAATGTGAACTGATGAAAAGATATTTTCGTTATCTTCATTCTTTTAGTAGAATATACTAGATGGAATAACTGGAGGAGGTCATAAATTGTTTTGGATGGATGTTTACTCACTAATGAGATTTCTGTGAGCCTGCATAATTCTCATATATGATGTATAAATATACTTTGTCAAATTAGAAAGTAATTTTTGCCATCCCTACTTTATTATGTCTGCCTCTTTCAGTGGATGTTTAATCCTGTTCCTTAATGTAATCATACTTGCAGAATATTCAGGGGATCCAAAGAGCTCAGACACCTCAAACCTCTTTTACCTTGCTCAAGAGCTAGCTGAGACTCTACAAATATTCTGAGAAATTAGTTTGATGTCCTTGAGGTATGTAGATGTGTATCATCTAGAAGAGACCTTTCTTGTCCCATGTTTTACAATGCCAAACTCTACCAACTCTAACCCCTATCTTTCCAACTATTCCAAGTTGTTTTTTTAACATTGATGTTCTCTGGTTTTCTAGACCAGTTGTGTTCAAAGTGTTTTCTGTGATGATGAAAATATTCCTCAGTGCCCTTCAACATGTAGTCACTGGCCACCTGTGGCTTCTTGACACCCCAAATGCACCACTTGAAATTTTATTCTCTCAGGTTCATTGGGGTTGGATACCACTGGGCAGCATAGTTGTAGATTGTTTTTCTCTGACTCAGAAAGGTCTTGTGTATTTGCAAGGTTCTAAAGAGCCACTGCAACTTTCCAACCTGCCGTTTTGAAGTTTTCTCTTATTTGCTCAATGAAAATGTTAGTAACTATAGTGTTGTCAGCACTTTCTCTTTATTTGTATTTGCCGTCTTAGTATACAGCAGATCTATTTTTTACCATATTTTATTTTATTTTTTATTTTTTGGCACTGGGGATCGAACTCAGAGGCACTCAACCACTTAGCCATATTCCCAGCCCTATTTTGTATTCTATTCAGAGACAGGGTCTCACTGAGTTGCTTAGCACCTCGTCATTGCTAAGGGTGGCTTTGAACTCTTGATCCTTCTGCCTTAGCCTCCAGAGATGCTGGGATTATAAATGTGTGCCTGGCCTACTATTTTATTTTGATTCTACATGGAATGTCTCTTAAATAAGTTAGTTCCCCTCCCATCTCATTGCTGCTTCTCTAATTGACTCCTTCAGAGCTTTAAGGATGGAGATTCTGCAAAAGTGTGTGTTTACTGAGGAAGATTCACTATTGTGCTATTTCTCCTCTGTGTTCCACTGCACTTTTTCCAGATCTGCATTAGGGTGTATAACTTTGGGGCTCTTTTTGTCTACAGATCTAATTTTTGAATGTTATATTATAACCTCTTTGAATCAAAGAAAAATTACATATCAAAATGTTACCAGTTCCATGTCAATCAGTATTTGAAGGAATACATCATTCAGTTTTAAAAGATTTTTAAAGTGTCAACACTTTAATTCAAAGAAATATATCACAGTAGAGAAATGCCTAGCAATGCCAAGAAATGTTAAGAGCAATTATTTTAAAAATCTAGGAAAATATGACAAGATTGGAGAATACTGGAAGAACAAGAGCATGTCAGAGAGAGCAAAAATATAAGTCATTTTTCAAGTATAAAGAGGGTAAAGAGAATTTTTTTTAGAGATTCCTTAAAACTTTGTGTTCTGGTATAAATCTTTTGGAGATTTTCTTTTTTTCTTCCAAGCATTTTACTTAGGCCACTGCATATAGTACATGGATCAAAAATATTTAAAAATTACATCATGCACAACCATAGAAATGAAATTTTGTACCCCATATGTGTGCAATGAATCAAAATGAAGTCTGTAAAAATAAAATAAAAAAATTTAAAAAGTAAAAAAAAGAAATATTTAAAAATCATTTACCAGGAATTACACAGAACTCCCCTGAAACACTTAAAGTTTGTACATCAGAAAACCATTTGAGAGAGTGTATTCTAAGCCTTTGCCAAGACTCCCATGCATTTCAGTGCAGTGGTCTCAGTACGTGCTCACCTTCAGTGACTTGCAAGAAGGGAAAGGGTCGAAGTTTAAGAGAGGTAAAGGAATTATAAAGAACTCCCATTTACTCTTCTTTTATCTCTTTCTTACTTCTTCTCATTAGTTTTTGCTTTTCTACTTAAAAAAAAAAACAAAACAAAAACATTGTTTGTTTTCTTACTTAAAGGGATTGTGATGAATATATACTAAGATGATCCCTGGTAAATTTCACCCTCATATAACTCCCTCTCTTTGAATAGGCAGAACCTATGGATTGCTAACAGAACATAGCAAAAATAAAGGTATGTGCATCTGCAATTAGAGTCAATCCATTTTCTTTGATTTAATCAAAAGGGAGTTTGCCCTGGGTGGACCTGACTTCATCAGGGAATCATTTTTGAAAGGGGTCCAGTCCTTGCTTGCAGTTAGTGAATTAAAGTGGCTGAACTTTTGATTGGGCAGAGGGAAGTGAGGGGAAGGGAGAAGGTGTGGGTGTAGGAAGGACAGTGAAATGAGATGGACATGATTACCCTATATACATGTATAATTATAATACTGGTGTGACTGCACCATGTACTGCCAGAGGAATGAGAAATTGTGCTCCGTTTATGTACAATGTGTCAAAATGCATTCTATTGTCATGTGTAGCTAATTAGAACAAATTAAAAAATAAAAAAAAATTAAAATAACAGTGGATGAAATTTTCTCTCCATTACTAGGTTTTAAGAAACCAACTTTCATGAATCCAATAGCCACAGCATTTTGAATTCTGTAAGGAACATCAGGTGCTTGTAAACAAATCCTTCTAGTCAGGCTTCCAAATGAATTGGCAGCCCACACAATCCTTGATTGTGAGACCTTGAGCCAGAACCTAATCTTAGCCATGGCCAGACTCTTAAACTATAGAAAACCCAGATAATATGTGAATTTTATTTCAAGCCAGTAAGTTCGGTGATTTGTTACACAACACAGAAAAGTAATGCAAGAATGGATTAGCTAAATATAGATATTGAATTAATATTTTAAAATCTATTCTAATGCTTTTAGTCCACAAATATTATAAAGATTTTCCATATATATTCAATATATTTTAATTCTTACAACAATGCTGAAGCATACATATTGCTACCTCTTGCTGTTTTCTTTCATATTTCAGAAAACGTATTTACTAAGTTTAGACCACAACTCCAGAAGTAGAGTCTGGTCCCAGATTAGGATCAGTTCTATCTTATTTTACAGAGTATTTCTTGCCTATTTACCTCCACTGATGTTCATTCAATGATTGTTATTAGAAACACAATGTCAGTGCATCTGCAGAGAGAATTAGTTACTCAGTTAAGGAAACCCCATTGTAAACATATTTATTTTGCTTTTTTCTTCTGTGTTTGTATTTTAATACCATTAGGCATTTTGGAAGGAAAGTTCTAGGTGTATTTAGACTGAAAGAAAACAAATGCATAATGGCAAAATATCACTTATCTAAACGTTTTGGGGACAGAATAAGACAAATAATGTTGCAGGTCTAGTTTATCAGGCAAGAGTGTTTGCATTCAAGCTGGCTGCATGCCTTCCGGAAAGCTTGAATTGCTAAGAATAGTGCAAAACTGGGACACTGCTTAGAATACAGTGCAGAAGAAATATTCCATTAGTTATCACAAGCGAAATCACTATTTCTAATGATAAGAAGAGATCAGTAGGGATGACCTAAATAAGTTCTCCCAGCAAAGGCCTATGGCTTAACGGTGCTGTGGTGATTAATGGTCTTTGCTTTATTCTAGCATAGCTCTCTCCTAAAGAGATGAGAGGGAGAGAGGCAAGTTAGAATTATGTAAGGTAAAGAATAGAATGCGGTTTGTTTTGCATTAGATTTTAGAGCTTGCAAATTACTATTCAAGTTGCATAACTCTTAAAAAAAATGAAACAGGGATATTGGGTGTGTTATGACAGCGTAATATATCCTGAACACATTCTGATTCATCCAGTGGAAGTCATCACAAAAGAAAAGGAGCTGAAAGGGGTAGAGATGTTGTTAAATGGATGCAAGGAAATAAGTATGTAGATTAGTCTTGGTTGTTACAATATGGTGGGATAAAATAATGACTCAATTAGGTTTATGAGCTGCTTCTATCTTCTAAGAATTTAGCAAGGTTAAAACAAGATTGTATAAATTAAAATATTTTAAGTAGTCTAAAATACTATATGACTGCAAGGAGTTTTTTTTTTTATCAAATTGGACCTTCAGTATACTGTTTTCTTCCTCCAAATAGATCCTGAGTTATAAAAATCACTTACTCCCTCTAATTGGAATTGTAACCATTGGTTTTTGCTATTGGTGGCTCTCAAGAGTGTACTATGGGTAGAGTCCCATCTGGAAACTCCAGTTATATTAAAATTTGAAGATATAAAAGTACCATTTTCTTTATCATACATAGTTGCTTTTATCATAAATACAGTATGTGTAGTTTCTCTTTCTGCTTTGAAATCACAGAAATCTACAGTACTGAAAATTTTGTGTTCTGAAAGCACAATAAAAAGGACCAATGTTGTTAAAGGTTGTGATTAGTGAGAAGCTAAGTAACTGAAACGAGCGATGGCCTAAAAATGGGCAATCATAATTACATGATCAAAGGGAATTAGCAGTATAAAATGAGAAAGTCACAGATATAGAAACCTTTTGGTTTTTTGTCATTATCCCTTGTCAGATCTACTCAAATTTGTTGTTATTTTTGTCTATGCTATACTCTCAAAAAAACTAAACAATATTTTATCCCTCCATTATTAAAAATAAAACCATAAAAAACAATGATGCATCCAGAAGATAACCAAAATACACTTTAAGGATGAATTGCATAGGGGAAAAAGAGGGGTGGGATCAGGGTGGGGGGTAAGAATAATAACAGAATGAGACAAATATCATTACCCCATGTACATGTATGATTACACAAATGGTGTGACTCTACTTCGTGTACAACCAGAGAAACAACAGCTGTAACCCATTTGTGAACAATGAATCAAAAGAAATACATTTTTAAAAATATATATAAATTGTCTCCCTCATCCCTTCTCTCTTGGCAATGCACAGCATCAGGCCACCCCACAACCCCATTTGATATTTCAATGTACTAAAGATTAATGAGCATCTTGGACCTGACTCAAGACAGGTTGCTTCTGAAAAACTTCTTCTATTTTTCCATTCGTCTTTCATAGTCTTTGTAATTTCATAGTGTTGATTTAATAGATTACTGCACACTGAACACACTTTGACTTTTTTCCCCAAGCTCAACATTCCACCTTCCTTCTAATCAGCAAAGAATGGCTAGGTCTCTACTTTCCAGAAAGTAAGAACAACAGGGAAGAATTGCCCAACCTACTCTCTTTTCTGCCTTTAACACTCTATAGTCTTCAAGTTCTTTGTTAATGTGTTTCATACGAGTGTCTTTATTTTTCAAGTCTAATCTTTGCACTGTTGAGACATTTTCCCAATATCTTCAGTTTCCTCTCCCTCAACAATTTTATTCATATATAGTAGGTTCATCTCACCTCTATGTAAGGCAAAAAATTCCAGAGTTTATAGTTTAAAGCAGCCTCTGAACAAATTCTAGATTCATTCCCTTTGTACAGAAAACAAAAATAAACAATGTATTACCTTTGATAGCTATGTTTGACATTAACCAGTTTCTGAAATATGGAAGTATTTGCAGTAAAAATATTATATAAGAAGTGTGATCATGCCTCAGCTTGGATGACTGATGTATGCTTCAATCCCTAAAACAGAAAATCCTCCTGTTTTAATGAAGGTAAAGGGATTCCCCACAAGTCTTTCATTCCCTGATTTTGCTTCAGAGATGGAGACATTATTAGCTAGAAATGACAGACATGTGGTAGTGTATATACTTATTTGTGTGTGTGTGTGTGTGTGTGTGTGAGAGAGAGAGAGAGAGAGAGAGAGAAATGATTCATTTTTTTCTGAAAATTTATTTATAATGACAAAAAATAAGCTATGACTGAAAGAAAAGATCCAACCCTCTATTTGGCAATTACCTGTTACACAATAGAATTAGGTCCCAAACTTGTTGATGTTGGAAAGTGATTTTCGACCATTGGTGGAAACCCATAAGTAGCACACATCAATCAGGACCGAAAACAAAGCACAATCCAGAGTGACATTTCCAATACATCACCTTTATCATACCATTTCTACACTGTCAGTTTCCTTGAATTCAGCATTTACTACTTTTTGTCTATGAACTTCTTTGACAGCCCATAGAAACCTTGGATGCAGCACTTGATGAGTCTCATTCCTCCTTTCTTCAGACACCTTTGCTGTCCTCTACTTTAAGTCCAACGATATTCAAACTGACAATATGTCAAACATCTCTAACAATATCTTGCCATCAGGAATCATTCAACATATATAAATTCCTTTCATTTCTAGAAGCTCTTGCTGATCTTAAGAAGATATTTACTTATTGAAAAGGTTGTACTTTTGATATTAACCTATACCTCTTGAATATCACATTCCTACCCCAAGCCCATTTAAGATCTGTTGCCCGTATGACAGCCAATGTGATCCTCTTTCTCCATTATCATTTATGCTTTCCATTCTTTATACCATAATATATGCTTTCTATAAGTAAATGCAGATAGTTGAAAGGTCTGGCCTAACAGTTATGTCAGTGAAAATTATTGACTTTCTTGATCACTAGTCCAAATGGCTCTTTAAATTTGGAATATTCTGCTGCTCAAAAATATTTGTAATTACTTAAGATTTCTATTTACTATACTCAGTATAGGAGTGCTTTCCTTTGTTTATGTATTCTTAATTTCACAAGATGTCTACAACACTTCCAGAAGAGAGACACAAAAAAAGGAGTTAGCTATTCCTTATTCTTTTATCTCCTTTATTAAAAAAATAAAATAAGAGTGAGAAATCCTATAGAAGATACCTTCTATTCCAAAATCTTACTGGCCAGAATTAAATGAATGGCCATGGTGAATAACCAGGACAAAGTGGACAATATGTCTGTATAGGACAGATCACAAAAAAGATTGGGTACAGCAGTGTACAAAACTTAAGATGATGAGCACTCTGCTGATAACTATGCAATATACTCACTAGTCTATCAATAGCACTGTATATTGTAAGATTACCCAATCATATTGCTTAATAATTACAGAAACTGCCTTTCCATAAATTCGTAACACAATTATCAGTAATGTTTTTCTGTAATGTTTACAGGAGAACAGCTAAAATATTAAACTCTCTTCCAAATTTTCCATTTAAAAACAAATACTGAAAAAGCAAGAGGAATACTCTAGGGAAAAATCAGGAAAGTATTCAAAAGTGGCCAGAAATTACCAATAAACCGAGGTTGAAAGGACAAATTAGAGTATTTATCCTTAAGTAGCTAATTTTCTCAGAAAGAATAAAGTCTTTACTTTCTTCCATTAAATTGGTTTCCTGGTCATGAGCCTTCACCTTGGAAACTAATGCAACTGCCTTCAAAATAAAACTACGCACAGAATGGTAATTCTATAGAGCAAGGGAATTTAAAACTGTGTGTGAGTTGAAAAGCTTATGAGTAAAGGTACATTTATCTGCCAAGATCTCAGTGTTGTGTTAAATCCCTAACATTCAGCCCTAGAGATCCCAGGGGACTGTTGTAGACTTTAATCAAAAGAACATTTTGCAGTTTGGTTTAAAAGGTCAAACTTGCTAACTTATCCTTACGTGATGGTAGTTTAGTAATGGTCTAGTAACTTGGATTGTGGTTTGTCATGACCTAGATCATTTTGTGGCAATAGGAAATTGATGCGAATACTTTCAGCCCTACTCAACCATTTAAAAGAACATTAGCCAGGCTTTTGTGTCAGACACAGTACTGCTACTCGCAGGAAGTTGAAGAAGTTACAAATAGAACAGATCCAAGAATATTAAAGCTTTTTCTTTTTCATAAACATCTGAATGCAGCACAAAAACGTAAACATCAACTGACTTCACACAGAATGGAATAAAGAAGTCATGAACGAAAGGCAGAAAGGTACTTAGGATACATTTGCCTACTGTGAGCTCCTGTATTCCTATTATTCCTGAAAATTTTCTCCACAATGGAATAAAAGGAGACATGGTCTCTTATTCCTCCTGTTATGCTATTTTTTAAAAATTTTTACAGACTGCATTTTGATTCATTGTACACAAATGGGGTACAACTTTTCGTTTATATGGTCATGCACGATGTAGATTCATACCACTCATGTGATCATACATGTACATAGGGTAATGATGTCTGACTCATTCCACATCTTTCATACCCCCTCCCCCTTCCCCTCATTTCCCTCTACATAATCTAAAGTTCCTCCATTCTTCTCTCACCCCTACCCCCACAACCTGATTATATATCATCATCCATTTATCAGGGAAAACATTCAGCCTTTGTTTTTGGGGGATTGGCTTATTTCACTTAGCATGATAATCTCCAATTCCATCCATTTGTCTACTTTTGATATGAGGTGTCCCCCCAAAGTTCCTGTGTTGATGCAGAAATAATCAAAGTTGAAATGATTATGAGAACTGTAACCTAATCAGTCCATACAAATCCAACTACATATATGCATATATAGAAAATCACAGTATTACAGGTATTATGATTTAGATGTACCTTTTAGATATAAGTGCTTATTAATGAAGAAATACTCAGAGGTAAAATGATTAGCTTATGAGAGTTATCCATACTAGTTTGAATGAATTAACTGGGTGGTAACTATAGATTGTGGGGCGGGGTACAACTGGGGAAGGTGGGTCATTGGGGGTGTGCCTGAAAGGGCTCATTTTCCCTATAGCTCCTTTCTCTCTTTCTCTCTCTCTCTCTCTTTCCTATTGCCATGAGCATGAGAGGAGCAGCTTCCCTCTGCCACACTTTCCCCATGATGTTCTTCCTAACCTCAGTTCCAGGGTATTGGAGTCATCCATCTATGATCTGATACTTTCGATACCCTGAGATAAAATACACTTTTCCTCCTCTAAGTTGTTCTTGTCAAGTATTTTGGTCACAGTGATGCAAAAGCCCACTAAAACAACAGAATTCTATGTTATCTTCAGTTCCATGTATCTATGGGTGTTTGAAAACATGTACCCTGTGTGAATGAGGGGAACTATTTATTCTCATTTGTAAGAAAATCTGCCATAATACTTAAAGCACAAACATATTTATTGAGTTATCCAACAATACAGATAATTTTTGGAAATGTTGGTACCCCAAAATCATGAGAAATGATTCATTGATTTTAAGAATAATCTTCTTAAGATCAGAATGAGAAAGCAGAAGGTGCAAGTCAGATACATTCATATGCACTGAATACGTGAAGGTTGCAAACCTAACTTTTGAGCTATCCATATATGGGTCTTCGCACAAATAGTACAAATAAGTGAGTCAACACAAAGACCATTGGACAATCAGGACATTGCTGAATTCAAGCTTGTTTAACTCCTCTCAGTAATACATGTGAAAGCAAGGTATTTTTAAAATTTTATGTTTTTTTGGTAACAGTGGCTACATATTTTTATTAGCTTTTCATAAACATCTAGATGAATAAATTCTGTAGGTAAATGCAGTGTGTTACTTATTTTTGGAACCAGGGATTGAACTCAGGGGTACTCGGCCACTGAGCCACATTCCCAGCCCTCTTTTGTATTTTATTTAGAGACAGGGTCTCACTGAGTTGCTTAGCCCCTTGCCCTTGCTGAGGCTGGCTTTGAACTCGTGATCCTCCTGCCTCAGCCTCCCTAACCCTGGGATTACAGGCATGCACCACCACTCCCAGTGTGTGTTACTTTTAATGATATGTACACACACCCTTAGATGCTTCTTCCTTGGAGAAGCTGAATCTAATTTCCTTCTACTTGAGCATCTTACGATTCTAGTAACTTCTAGTTATTGGAATGTGACTAGAGTAGCTGGATGATTCTTAGATTTTTAAAAGGACTGAAGCTCCCCAGTTTGAAATCTCTCCCCTCTCCATCCTCTTTCTCTCTTCTCTTGAATTTCTTGCTCGTGGGGAAGATTGCAGTCATATTGTGAGGATTTGCAAGAAACTTATGGAGAGGTCCACATGACTAGGAACTGAAGCTGGTCAGTGTCCATGTGATACTGGAAGCAGATTCTTCCCCAACTTAACCATAATAAAATTATAATTCTGAGCTACAGCTTCATTGGAAGTTTAGGAAAGATCATGGGGAAGAATTTCTCAACCAAGTTGCTCTTGGATTCCTGAGCATGGAAGCAGTGAGATTATAAACAATTGCTCTTTTATACCTTTGCTGTTGGGTAACTTGTTATTCAGGAATGCATAATTTATGCATATTCCAAAAAGTAATTGGGTTAAAACTAATACTGAATATTGTATTTATATAATTTCTAAAAACCATACCTTATGTGAACAAAGGGAAAACCTACTCAAGGACAATGATCAAATTATTCTTTATATTCACAGTAAGCCAAGAGAATATTTACCTGATGTTAGTCTAGGCAATTTAAAGGAGCCCTTGTACTTGAATGGGCTGTTTTAATTTGCTGCACCAAAGGGTGATCAAATATTAAGTAGGAGAATGATCAAGGGTATAATACAAGGTAAGTTGAATAGTTTTAACTTTTTAAACATTTATTTTGCTTTTATGCATAATTAGTCATTTAGAGTTGGAAAGAAATGTTTAAATAACATGAAACAATAAAGGATAAAAATACCCTTTTCCAAACATACGTAAAGACTTGATTTTACATGATTGCTGTTGAGGTAGACACTTCATTCCAAATTATTTTTCTTAACTGATTACTTCATATGGTCTTTTGCATAGATATGCAGAATCCTTAATGGCCAGCACCAAAGAAACTATTTTAATTGTATAAATGTACCAACATGAATCTAGTCTCTGAACCATGGAATGATGTTGGGAGGAAAACAGAAAGCCGGAAGTACAGACTGGGAAATCTATGTAAGTATGTAAGTATTTCCAAAAGTCAGGGGCCTGTCTCATAATGAAAGTGACCACTACCTTAACTTGAACAGCAGACCTACACTTTATCTGTATGACGAAACCAGATCATTTTTGATTAAATAGAAGCCAAATTCAAACATGCGACCAAAGTAAACATTCCATTGAAAGACACGTGTTGCGAGGATGAACATGTCTTTAAATCTACTGAAAACACTGAGTGTAGAACACATATTAAGTAACACAATATATCTCCATCTATTATTGAACTTCATCTGTCTCTCTCAACCTATCAAATATTTCCAGTTTTATAATTACCACGCCTTTTTGTTGGGCACATGGTGGGTCTTCAGTGTACTTATTTAATTATTATAGAAACCTTATGAGAGAGAAATTACTAAATCTTTGTTAAGAGACCTCTGAGATTTAAAAAGTAGGCCAAGGCTGTAGATAACTAAGGAATAAGACCGAAGTTTCCTTCTCAGCCTACCTGTCCAGAATCATGTTTGTTCCATGATATTTTACTGAGTCATCCACAAAATATAAGGGAAAACTTCAAAACATGAAATTATACAATCTGAATACTATTTATTATTTCTTCTACAAGCAGCTTGATGCTTTCAAGTAAACCACTGACCAGGCTTGGGGCTCTGCTACTTCCCTGAACTGTTTGCTATTTTTTGTTTGTTTCTTTGTTTGCTTGTTTTAAGAAATGCCTAGTCTATTAGACTCATCAGTTTTAACACTTTCCAATCTGTTCTTATCAGATATTAAATCTAGATAGAGAACAACGAAATTCATTGTTCACGCTTGCCTATACACAGCGCCATGTAAAAAATTTCTTTCAAAATATAAAGCTCCCCCAAAACATGTTTTTCATAAGATGTAGATACAAATAAGGCCATACTTTTAAGAGTAGATCATAAAGTGGTGAAAAGTTTAGAATGGCTTCAGTGTTTAGAAGACAATTCGTATGATCATGTTAAACCCCTAGTACAACTTTGCACAGTAATTCTCTCTACCTTTCTTTGTCTTGATTTTTTGTTTCGTATTAAAAGAAACAAAAATATATTTTATTAAATTCGTTTTATATGTTTTATGTTCACAAAAATATATGGCATGTATATAGAAACAGATATACGGATATCTTCATAATAATTTGCTACTTCACTTAATATATGTCCCATATATATGACCTGAGATCCTTTGTGAAATGAGAATATAAATAATGTCCTCTCCCTTTTCTTAAATTATATTACCAACACAATTCCACAGCCAATCATATGAACTGTGTTTATCAGTTTCTCTAGTCAACCAATTCATTCATAATTCTATCAGAATCACAAGTCAAAAAGTGATTATTTTTAAATGAATACATGAATTTTTCATTTTTGAAACAATGTCTATTATAAGGAAGTGATAATACACTTGGTCAACTGTCATTCAACACACATACACACAAACACACACACACACACAATCACAAAAATCGTATTAGTATCTGTTGATATAAGCCATTTAAATTAAATGGGACACAAATCAGTGAAAACTGATACCTGGCATAAGACAATCAAAACAGCTGGCTGATTGTTTTTTTCATCAGCAATTAATTAATATATAAGAATGATTTCAAAATTAAAATGCAAAAAGAACCTAAAACAGATGCAAACTTTGTCCTCTTATTTGCAAAGTAAGTTTTAATCTCATGCTTTTCTATTACATGGTTTTGGAAGTCATTTGAAGACCATACATTATTCAAAATATGTGCATTTCATTTTTGCTTAACTATGTGGAAATTGCATGTAACAAAACTTCCACCAGCATGCAAATGATTACTGTGTTCTAATTCATTAAAAAATTGCTTCATGGCAAAATTTCCCTGCCCTTTCCATTTCCTTAAATGTATAGTATAATATATACAATTGTATTTGCCAAAGATAAAATTTTTAACATAATAAGCCAAGTTTTGATTTTCAATTCTACCTTTTCATGATCAAATGGTACCTACTTCTAAACTGAAGGCTAATTTTTAAAATATTTTTAAGTTAAAAACATTTTGTTGATGTTGAACTAAGAAAGTATTGAATTATAATACATAGTCACTCTTCCAATATAACAATGACTTTTTTAGTTTTTCTTATAATCTTTGAAATGATAGATACAGGCTTTATCCTGAAGTATCTGTCTGTGGATAAGGATTTTATAAGTTCTGTAGAATCAGAAGTAAAAATCTCAAGTAGGCATTCTATGAAAAGCACCCAAGTGAGGATCCTTTTTCCTCAAAGCCCTCCTGTAGGGACAAGGAGCTCACTGACATCCTAGGGGTGAATATTGTTGTGGCCTGAGGCACTTCTTTGATCTGGTTGCCACTGTGCTCAAGATATATTCTGTGTGTGCCTCTTGGGATGTAATTGGTGTTTAATGTACTAGTGTTTATTGTTGATATAAAGGATCAAAACTCTTCCAAAACTGAAGTCTAATATTTTTAAAGAATGCAAAATATCACAAATTCAGAATGATGTAAAGGTACTCTCTTAGCATAAATGCTAGTTATGGTTAATATATTGGGTGTAGTGCAGGGAATACCTAGATGGGTCAAAGTCCATCTAACTTTGTCAGGCTGCTTGTTCTGTCGAACAAGTTTCTTCTTCTGTGACATTTGTATTTGTCCAGTTTGCATCACCATGACCAAAAGATCCACAAGAGCAACTTAGAGGAGGGAAATTTATTTTGGTTCATAGTTCCAAAGGTTTAATGCGTGGTTGGCTGACTCCATTGTTCTGGGTTCAAGGTGATACAGAACATTATGGTGGAAGTGGGTGGCAGCTAGGAAGCATGGAAAGGGGAGAGGGAAGGGGCCACAGGGAAAATGTACTCTTCCAGGGCATGTGCCCAGTGACCCACCTACTACAGCCCTGTCCCACCTGCCCACGGTGAGCACATAGTCCAGTTAAATTAGGATGAACTGATTAGGTCACCACTCTCACAATCAATCAAATTGTTTCACCTACATGCACAGTTGCATTAACCAAGGAGTTTTGGAGAGGCACCACATAATCCAGCCATAACAAAGATACTCTACTGGTCATTGTGAAGGTGAATATAAAGTAAATATGCAATTTGTTTTACTCAAAGAATGAAACTTAGTAAATATTCAATAAGTAATCAGTTAGAATTTAAATTTTGTATGTAGCTCACTTTCACAAGCAGAATACTATCATTTTTTGCTAGTATTAAGCTAATCACTTTACATTCCTAGGTTCCATTTTTAGGATCATCTTTTGTCTTTTCTGAACTATATACTAAAGAATAAACTAGACAAGCTAGTACAAGGGATATCAGACCATAATCTTGCAAGAACAGTTTTCATGTGATCTACGCCAATCAATAACCTAAATTATACCAGGACAGTGAGAGCAACAAAATGGAGGATAGAACTTACATCTTATAAATTTTGTAGTCTAATCTTCCATAACTTTACTGGAACAAAAACAGTGCTTTTGTGATCTTGATCAAAGATTTTTCCTATTTAATATGTTTTGAATGATTTTTGTTTTAATATGTATGATCTACCTCCAAAAAAAGGGAGACATATATCAATCTGGTGCCTCCTAAAGCAATATTTACTTGTATTAGATTTAGCAAGGTATTTTGATGTTACAACATGGGTAAAATTTACAGATACAGATCCTTTCTGGAGAAAAGGATATTTTATGTTTATTCCTTTCAGAGATGATTAAAAATATAGTTATATTTGCAGCAATATTGGTAATACTAAACTGTGCATCAGGAGATCTGAAATGTATCTCTGGAAGACAATATTTATAAGACTAATTTTCTGCATCCTTCAGATGGAAATAATGGCATTTTCCCCTTAATGCACTAAAATAATATAAGAAAATAATGGTAATTTTCTTTGAAAAAGATTACTTCTGTATTTTAATATCACCATGTGTGAACTACGGAACTCAGAGAAAGGATGTATGAGGAGCCAAAGCAACCAGAGAGATCTGTCATTATTGGTTTCTGTTTTAGTCAGTTTTTACATTGCTAGACCCAACCAGCACAATAGTAGAGGAGGAAAAGTTTATCTGAGGCTCACAGCTTCAGAGGTCTTTGTCCATAGAAGGCCAGTCCCATTCTTCAGTGCTTGAAGTGAGGCAGGATATCATGGCAGAAGAAGTCATAGATGAAAGCAATTCACATGGTGATCAGGAAGCAGAGAGAGAGAGACTCCACTTTCCAGATAAAAACATATACCCAAAGTCAGCCCCAATTCCCACCCCCTCCAGTCACACCCTATCACTTCAGTTACCACTTAGTTAATCCTTATCAGGGAATTAATTCACTGATTGGGTTAAAACTCTTATAACCCAATCATTTCTCCTCTGAGCCTTCTTGCATTGTCTCACACGTGAGATTTTGGGGACACATATCCAAACCATGGAAGTTTCATTCATGTCTTACATGTCTTCTTCTGCCATTGTCTCACACGTGAGATTTTGGGGACACATATCCAAACCATGGAAGTTTCATTCTGAGTATATGTACTCTCTAAGCAATTATGACCTATTTTTGATGAATTAGACACAAATCAAACACTCTCTCTAATCTCTTTATCTTCTCTTTGCTCAGCTATTTCTATATTACAAGTGCAAATTTTCATCATATCTACACTGAATGTAAAAAGAAATTTCAGTTTTTATTTGATCATAAAAACATGTATTTTCCAGTCATATATATTTATAATCAATATTCATAGAAATATCAAATGTTTCAAGTATCTTAATTCTCATTAATTGAAGTCATGTTTATAATACCCATGCATGTTATCATATATTATTGTTAATCCTACTATATTTATATAAGACAAATATTGATTGTTAATTAAAAGAAATGGTATTCAGAAAAAATAATTTAGTTGTCTGGAGGGGTCAAGATGGCAGAATATAGAAAGTTACTTTCTGAACTGCTGCATGGCATGTTACCAGGAAAGAGGACAAACAGCTTCTGTTTGAGGTCAGTTGCAAAAGAGAAATCCTACTGGGATTTAATACTGGACTCTCAGGGACACAGAGGTTTGGATAGAATAAAGTAAATAAATGAATTAATAAATAAAAGGAAAAAAACACAACCAGCACCAGCAGCTGCAGCTGCAGATCCACTGCAGACAGGTCAGAGAGACTAAGAGAGTCCACACTCTTGGTGTTACCCAGGCATTTCTTGAAGTGGAGAGGTCGGTGATCTGAGCCCTGTGGAGCTTATCCAGTGGGCGAGCTGACTGCTTTCATGTGAGAGGACTGCTGTGAGTCTCCCAGTAACCTGCAGAGGGCAGGTCAGCTGTCATCTTTTTCCACTATGCTATGATGGATGGTGGATATGGGTCTAACCCAAGGGACCCAAACCTGGGTAATTCCAGCTGGATCCCAAAACCTGACCTGGCAGAGGCTCACCATGTGCCCTAGACTGCAACTAGAAAACCACGTGAAATTCAGGTGTGGAAAGTGTTGCACTCAGGGGAATTTGAGACACTCAGACCTGAGAGTTTCTGGGTATCTCTCTCTCCTTGAATCTCTTGGTTGGCAGGATTCCCCAAAGGGAGTTGTGGAAGGCAGAAGGAGGCAAAGGACTGGCTCCTCTGCCACTGGAGTGGACTTCATGAGAGATTGAAGTGATGCAGATGTTCCTGGCTGGAACCTGCCAGGCTCTGGAGAAGTGCTGATTTAAAAGCTTCACTAAACTTGATTTCACAAAGTACCTGGGTTCTAGCCAGATCCAAACCCCACCTCTAGGAGCTCAGCCTCTGGCAACTCCTTTCATAGAACTCTACAACAACCCCTTGCTGTGAGTGAAGTAGACAATACTATCCAACCTGCCCCACCTCATACTGCCAAGAAGAGAAGCTGAAAACAGTCAACAATAGCAAGATCCACAAGAAGAAGGAATTGAATCCTCTAACTAGTACTCTTGCAAATAATACATACCTCAACAAAAAAAGACTGGACCATTTGGAAAACAGTTTCAGGTAATGAGACAAAATATGTTATCTGAAAAATAAATTTGACCATGGAGAAAAGATATTAAAAGAACATGAATAGAAATTTCAAGAAATGTGGGATGATAACATGGAAAGATCAAATTTAAGATTTATGGGGATAGGTGAAAGTTCAGAGAAATAAACCAAAGGAATGCACAATCTGTTCAATGAAATATCAGAAAATTTTCCAAACCTTAAGAATGAAATGGAAAATCAAATATGGGAGACTCTACATATACAAAATTACAACAGACCTACATCAAGGTGCATCATTATGAAAATGCCCCCAAAATAGATGAAGGATAAAAATTTAAAGGCTTTTATAGAAAAACAACAGGTCACCTTTGAGGAAAACAAATCTGGAACTCAGTTGATTTTGCAGCCCATACTCCTAAAAGCTAGGAGTTCTTAGAATAACATATACCAATCTCTGAAGGAAAAAAGACGCCAACCAAGAATACTATATCTGACAGAATTAAGTTTCAGATCTGATGATGAAATAAAAATCATCCACAATAAGTAAAAGTTAAAATAAAAACTAAACAAGGAAGCTATCAAACTAAGAAATATTTTTAAAAACTTAGACTTAGCAGACAGATCGAATATTTCATCCATCAATGACTGAGTACACTTCCTTCTCAGCGGCATAGGGATCATTTTCTAAAATGCACCACACCTTAGGCCACAAAGAAATGCCTAACAAATACAAAAAAAAAAAAGAGAGAGAGAGAGAGAGAGAGAGAGATAGAGAGATAATAACTTGCATTCTATTGAATCATAATGGAATAAAGTTAGAAATCAATGATATGGTAAAAAATAGAAGCTACTCTAACACTTGGACACTAAATAGTATGATACTGAATAATCAATGGATAGCAGAAGAAATCAGGAATGAATAAATACTTAGATGTAAATGAGACTAGGAACAGAATATATCAAAATCTCCAAAATATTTTGAAATTGGTTCTAAGAGGAAAGTTCATAGCACTGAGCTCATTCATTAATAGAATAGAAAGCCATCAAATAAATAACCTAACATATATCAAGGCCCTGAAAAACAGAACAAATCAAAACTAAAAGCAATAGATGACAGGAAATAATTAAAATCAGAGTTGAAATCAATGAAATTGAAACAAACAAAGCAACAAAAAATATTTAAAAAATCAACAAAAATATTTGTTCTTTGAAAAAAAGTCAATAAAATTAATAAACCCTTAACCATGTCAACCAAGAGAAAGAGGGAAATAGCCAAGGATCAGATGGATACTTAGCCAAGTTCTACCAGATGTCCAAAGAAGAACTAACACCAATTCTTCTCAAACTATTCCATGAAATAGAAAATGAGGGAACCCTTCCAAACTCATTCTATAAAGCTAGTATTACTATTATTCCAAAACCAGACAAAGACACATCAAGGAGGAAAACTTCAAGGTAGTATTCCTGGCCAGTATCTGATGATCATAGATGCAAAATTTCCTAATAAATTGCTGGCAAATTGCATACAAAAGCATATTAACAGGTAGTGCAGCATGACCAAGTTTGTTTCATTCTAGAGATGCAAGGTTGTTTCAACATATGGAAATCAATATATGTAATTCACCACATCAATAGACAAAAAGACAAGAATCACATGATTATCTCAATGGATGCAGAAAAAGCATTTTATAGAATACAGCACCCATTCATGTTCAAAACACTAGAAAAACTAGGGATAGTACGAACATATCTCAACATTGTAAAAGCTATATAAGCTAAACTGAAGACCAACAACATTCTAAATGGAGAGAAATTTTAAGTATTCCCTATGAAAACTGGAACAAGTTAGGGATGCCCTGCTTCCACACTTCTATTAAATATAATATTTGAAATTCTAGCCAGAACAAAAGAAAGAAATCAAAGAGATACAAATAGGAAAAGAAGAGCTCAAATAATCCCTATTTGCCAATGACATAATCCTATGTTTATAAAACCCAAAAAACTCCACTGGATAACTTCTAGAACTTCTAGAACTCATGAATTTAGCAAAGTATTGGGATAGAAAATTAACACCCATAAATTAATTGTGTTCCTATACACCAATAATGAATTCATCAGAAGATAAATGAAGAAAACTATCCCATTCAGGTAAGACTAAAAATAAAATACCTGGAAATCAATCTAACAAAAGAGGTAAATGATCTCTACAATGAAAGCTACAGAAAACTAAAAGAAATTGAAGAAGACTATAGATGGAAGGATCTCTCATGTTCATGGATAGGCAGAATTAATATTATCACAATGCCCATACCACCAAAAGCACTATTGAAGTGAGAAAAGTGAAGCAGGAGGCATCAATACCAGATATTAAATTATACTACCATGCTATAGTAACAAAAACAGCATGGTATTGCTATCAGAACAGCCATAAATCCCAATGTAACAGAATAGAAGACACAGAGACAAACACACATAAATACAATTTTCTTATATTAGACCAAGGTGCCATAAGCAAACATCGGAGAACATCAGAGAAAAGATAGCCTCTTCAACAAATACTGCTTGGAAAACTGGAAATTCATATTACCTGAATGAAATTGAACCCCCATCTGTCACCCTGCAAAAATCTCAACTCACAGTATATCAAAGGCCTAGACATTAACCACAAAACACATCTACTAGAAGTAAAGGTAGGCCCAACACTCCATCTTGTCATCTTAGGAACCAACTTCCTCAGCAAGACTTCTTTAAGTTCAAGAATCAATAATGGGATAGTATCTAACTAAAAACCTTCCTCATAGCAAAGGAAACAATCAAGAACATGTAGAGAGTACATACAGATTGGGAGAAAATCTTTGCCACCTCTACCTCAGATAAAGTATTAATCTACAGGATATATAAAGAACTCATAAAACTTAATGCCAAAAAAACAAATAACCCAATTAGTAAGTGGCCAAAAGAAAAGCACATACACATTACAGAAGAAATATGAATGGTCAATTGATATATGAAAAAAATGCTCAACATCTCTAGCAATTAGAGAAATGCAAACTAAAATTGCACTGAGAATTCTTCTCACTCTAGTCAGAATGGCAATTATCAAGAATACACGTAGCAATAAATGTTGGTTAGGATGTGAGAAAAGGGGTACACTCATGCATTGCTGGTGGGACTGCGAGTTGGTGTGACTACTCTGGAAGCAATATGGAGATTCCTCAGAAAAATCTGGAATAGAACCATCATTTGATCCATTTATTCCACTCCTTGCTAAAAGGAGTGGAAAATCACTCCTTACTTAAAGTGAGAACTTTAAGGACTTAAAATGAGCATACTATAGTGATGTAGCTACATCAATGTTTATAATAGCTCAATTCTCAATAGTTAAGCTATGGAACCAACCTAGGGGCCCTTCAACTGATGAATGAATAAAATAAATATATATTTATATATTTATACTTATAAATATATGTATTTAGTGCATGTATGAATATTAATAAGCTATAAAAAAAGAATGACATTTGCCAAAAAAATGGATGGATCTGAAGACTGTAATGCTAAGTAAAATAAGCAAACCCCCAAAAGCAAAGGTCAAATGTTCTCTCTGATATGTGAATGATAACACACAAGGAGGGAGGGGAAGAATAGAAGTTCAGTATATTAGACAAAGGGCAATGAAGGGAAAGGTTGGGAGAACAGAATAGGAATGAGTTTGGATTGTGTAATGATTTTGACATAACTGTCCTATGTACATAAATGAATACACCACAATGAATCTCCACATTATATGCATCCACAAGACTGAGGTCCTAATTAGAATAAGATGTACTCCATGTTTGTATAAAGAAGTCAATTTATACTCTACTGTTATGTGTAACAAAAACAAAAACTTTAATTGGCTTATTCATATATCTCCTTTGTTTTTACAAGTGAAATGTTTTTCAGATCTTGTAATAGAAAGTAGTTTATCACTGAAGCATGAATGGTAGATAGGAATCGTTGAAGACACTGACTCATTTTGTTCCATAGGTATGTTGGTTATAGTAGGGACAATTGTCTTCAGCATTTCTTGGGCATTTTCTTACCTAGCAGTGTTGAGACTAAAGATCAAGGAGATTTTAAAAAATTATTTAGAGGAATGTAGATTATGTTCTTTCCCCTACTCCTTTCTCTCTCTGTGTGCACACACACACACACACACACCTATACACACCAGCAATGTGATCCCCATATAGAAAATTTCTGAATATCTTTTATCTCTTTGAATCAATTTATAGACAATAAATTTGTTTCAAGTGCTGAAATGTAGTTTATTTTTGCATGAGATATACAACTTAGAAAATTACCACCTACATAGTTGTTTAAAGAGGGATTAGTAGTAATAGACATGTAGGAGATACAGAACAACAGACGGAGTATAATAATCAAGCAAGTGGTAAGCAACTGCACTGATGATAGATACAAAATGTTTTTGTTATTGTTTTTCAAATTATTTACAATTTTCATTTCTCCATGTCTCCATTCTCTGATGAATCTATTTATTTGCAGATGGCATGATGGTTCCCAAATTTCTAAGATTCTGTGCTTAGGGTTTAGCTTATTTATATCAGAACAGCTGACTCCAACAGCTGGTTTTCCCTCAAATAGACTTAGTCAATAGTTTTTCATTTCAATCAATTCTGATCATCTGATTGACTATAATTGAATAATTTTGTAGAACATTTTAGGACTTTTCCTTTCCTGAAATGAAAATTGATAAAATTTAGAAATAAAAATGTGGTAAATATCACGTGTCAAAACTTATCATTGAAATGAAGTGTAATGGTATTAAAAATAAATTTTTAGTTATTTTTTAAAAATAAACATTAATCTTGTGATTCTGTAAAAAGAAAGTGCAGAAAACACAAGATCTAAGAAAAAGAATGTGTAAAAAGTGATCCATAGTCACTCTCTCCCTGAAGATAGCCAAGAAAATTTCTGATTATAAAGACTCATGTGATTAGACCACATGATTTTATAATTAAAAATAAACTCCACATCTCATGGTCCACAATCCTAATCACATTTTCAAAGACTCCTATCGTCTTATAAGTGTGGTTTTCAGTCAACCCCACAAAGTGACTATGAGATTATCAAATTCATACACACTGGACATGTATAATATGTGTCATCTGTAGAAATTACACTTGTTATCTGACACTTCCTAAGACTAGGTACACACTCATTGAGAAATATGCTGCTGTGTTTCTAAACATTTTTTACATTGATTCCAGAACTATTTTTAAATTTGAATAGGTAGAAAAAATATAAACACATATTAGAATACTCTAAGACTGAACTGAGTAATATCTAATCTTTTAAAACATTTTAGCATATCTAAAAATGTTTGCTGATATATTTTTCTTAAATCAGAAACTAAGCAAAAACTGAAAGGTATTCCAACTTCCATCAGAATTATTTTCCTCTCCTCTGCCATGGTTAGGCCATTTTATGATATGGTCATCTGTCCTCTGCATTGATAAACCTGTGTGGACATGACTCTTATGTGGGAAGAATGACTGTTTTGGGGCTAACACTGCTGTTTACTTCATTTGCCCTTAAGAGACACATTGTAGGGAACCTAGATGGTCCTATGAGATAAGCTGGAGTAAGGGATGCACCTCATCCTTTCTTGGCATCTCCACAAAATTCCTCTATGTTGGAAATAAGTTTGACATTCCCTAGTTTTGACCTTTCTGGATAGTCTATTCCGTGACATCTGAAGCAGAGACGTATTTCCATTGACATATGTATGCATTATTTGCCTTCAGGAAAATGTGGGGAACAAGCAGCTCAGTTGTCAGCTACTGAAGGCAAATGTAACCCTCCCAAATAAAAATTGGCTATTTGTGGATCAACTGCTTTATTTGACACAGGGAAGAAAATTTAGTAAGAACATTTTTCTGGTTAGACTGACTGACTTAGGACAATATTTGTGTGTATCAACAATGAATTTCTTAGACATCGTCACGGTCAGAACACAAATTATCTCTATGTTTGTGAATTGTCCTCAAGCTCAAAATATCATAAAGCACTTCTTCACAATGTCTAATATCCATGCTAATTCTTCTTTTCTAATTTGTTTGTTGTCTGAGCCAGTGGTTCTCATTCTAACATGCTCTTCAGATACATCTGAAGGTCTTGCAAAAGTTTTGTTAAACACCTCTAGAGTTTCTGATTCAGTAGGTCTGTATGTGAGCCTGAAAACTTGCAGTCCTCAGTCTCCAGATAATACTAAAGATTCTAAAAGAGAAAGACAAATAGAATATTGAGGATATTCTACTCATATTTTGATGATATCTCAGTATAGATGGTTACCTACCTTAATCCCAGTAGGAGAAACATGCTTAAGACTAGAGCTGATATATGTGTCAGGAAAGAGATTGACAACTGAGAAGAATGAGGAAATAAAGTGTGCAACTTACATTATATATTCTCTATATTCTCTCTTCCCATATGTGTGACTTTACGCACAACACACACCATACCCAAGTATGCATATATATATCAGCATAATGTGTGACTATAAGCAAGAAAGTAGAAATATCAATAAAAATATATAGAACAGAATGGCATCTTCTTGCTCCTTAACTAAGAGATGATCAACATTAGCTAAAGAACAGTACTTTTCCTTGTAATTTCATAGAGACAAGTTTCCTTTATAGTTCTCTCAGGGGAAAAATGAAGTAGTGCATCTGTCTTATCTAGCCAATGAGAGATCATCTGATATGTTCATCTCAGAAATATGGGATGAAAGTAGCTCAATGACCTCAACTAATCAAACTTCAGAAAATTGAAGTCTGAATTCTGTGCAGAACCTAGAGAGGTAAAAGAATAGAAGAAGAAGGAGGTCCAAGAATTAAGGGGATTCTGGAAACCCACTTTAAGGAGGTTGTGTCTTGGCTATAAGGACACAGGAGGACAGAAACCAAAATGCTTTCTATCACACCCTGGACACTGAATATCTGGGATCAACTGTGAATGATAATGGGACTTTCTGTTAATGGTCTGTCTGCGCTGAGAGTCCTGCCAAATGCCATGGGCATAATGGAAAGGTTATGCTTTTGTGCACTATCACCCTCAGCTCTTGACCTGTGGTGCGATAACCAGCATCCTCACTTGTAAGTCTGCCATCAAATTAGCCAAGCACACTGCACCATTACCTCCAAATTGTTAATGGAGGTGTGCCAGAGAGTGAGAGCCAGTCCAGCCAACAGTAATGATTCCAGAAGTATGTGCTCTGAGAAAGCGATGCTATGTAGACCATTGGGCAGTGTGAAATCAAGACTAAGAGAATCCAGGAGAAAGCAAGAATACTTTATCATGTCTAGACTTCTGGAAGTTTCCTACCGGATACCTTCAGACATTATTAAAATAAAAAGAGTACCAAGGGGCAGCCTGAATGGAGTGTGATTGTGATTCTTCTCATCTTCCTTAGGAAACATGCAATTTAAGTAAAACAGTGCTTTTAAGGAAATTTCCTTAACTGTCTTTATTTTTTTTACCAAGTGCCACTGCTTTACTCTTTTGTAGAAGAAAAGGGAAGAAAGGGTACCTGTTCCATACATCTGTACCTTCCCATGGCCTACACTGCAGAAGAATTCACTCAGCAGGCTGGCAATACTCAGCAGACTTCTTAAATTCTGTACATTCCAGAGCTGAACCTTGACCAGCTTTTAGGAGGTAACATCTTAACCATCGGAACTGCTTACTTGATGAGAGTTTTAGTAGCATTGAAATCTCAGGTCTATAAGAGTTTATGCAATGTGATTTATGGTGGGGTTTTTTCTATTGTTGCAACTTTGGGCCATACTTTATCAGTTTGACCATTGCAGCAGATGGGGTCTTAGTAGCTGAGATCAGTCACTATGGAATTTGGCCCACGTGACTGACTTCCTACTAACATCCTGGAACCCAAGGCTCAGGTGAGCTGACCTGTCAGCAACACTTGACATGTACTACCAAACACTGTGGCTGGGAGAATTAAGTGTTATTGATACCAGTGATGATAATCAATCTGGGCCCAGTTCCATTTTCCCAGATGTGAAGATTGAGCACCCAAGAAATGCCAAGACAAGTGCAGAAAGCAAGTGGAAAGCAAGTGTAGAAAGCAATAAGTATATCCTTATTTAAAAGATTTACTTCTTTGCAGAGAAGGGGATCCAGACCTGTATCTGAGGAAGTGGGGGTGTCTTGCCACTTTTATACATTTTAGAATTCCTTTGTTCTCTTGGTCTCTCCCCAACCCCATCCTGCGAATGTGACTCATGACCAAAGTGACTGGTGATCAAAAGGTGGGCCAATGATGAATGATTCAAGGGTGGGAATGAAACCACCCATGGGTCCAGGCAGGAAGGGAGCAGACCAGGAGGCATTCATTAACAGTTCTTTGTAGGGAAGAAAAATTTCCTGGAAGCCGGTCACCTTGATACCAGGTTACAACATGGGGAAGGGCTCTGGAGGTATTAGCATTTCATTTCCTCCTGAATCAACCCCTATCACTCTGACCCAAGAATTTATTACCTACACTGACTGTCTCTTTGTCCCCCAGCCCATTATCACTTCAAATCCACTGAGAAAGGACAACTAGAAACATAGGTTGGGTCCTTCTTGGACTCTGCCATGAGCATCTCGTCCCTTTGCAGGTTTTAAGCAACATTTTTTCATTGGAGTAAACTATAAACATGAGTGGAATATATTTTATGATTTCTGAGTCCTACTAGTGAGTCTTTGAAGCTGACTATTGTCCAGGGGATCCTAGGTACAAAAATAAATAAGGAAGTTTCCCTACAGTGATAGAAAGATGGATCATAAGTGTCTTTGGTAAAATCAGTGGAAGAATTCACTGTAATGTGGATATGACAATACACTACACACACAATTACACACACCACAAGATTTTGTTGATGGGCTTGAGGCAACTGTGATAAAGTTTAAAAAAATTTAATGTAAACTATAAACCATATAAAATAAAATTGTATTTACCTATTTATCTACTCCTTATATCATTAATTTTTGGTTATGATGATATTTATGGACTTGATTATTTAGATCTGGTTATGTGAAGCTTCCACACTGGATATTTAGTAAGTGAAGTAATGGCTGAGCATAAGGAAGCAGAGCCTAAATTTCCAGAGTGGTAACAAATGCACCTGGGTGACACACATCCTGCATTTCCAGGAAAGATGGGACAAGGTCCTTGTATTTTGCAAGAATTAGATAGTAGAGGAAGATGTAGTCAATTGAAGATGACACTAGGTGAGGGGAAATCACCTCCATACCTCTTTTCAACTAGTGAAACTGCTCTTAGGACCTCCTGGGCCAGGAGGCCACTCTCTGGACATTTTACTATCATTACCAAAAATTGTCACAACAGACATTCAAGTGTATGAGACTGTGGTGTGGATGGTGCTCCCAAGAGATTTCAAGTGCACACCTGGAAGGAGGAGCTCCACTGTTTTGTTTCTCTGAATAAAACCTTCATTGATTTGTGTGTGTGTGTGTGTGTGTGTGTGTGTGTGTGTGTGTTCAGATCCATCAACCTCATAGATATAGGAAGATTGATTCAAATTCAGAAAATATTGCCTTTAAGTCTTGGGTTTTGTTTTTTTTTGTTTTTTTTTAGCATTCTTTTATATCTTTTCATAGGTACTGGTTGTGAATGATTAGGAACAGTTACTTAAGAAACTATGAAATCCGCATCTTGGTTACAATGGAATACTACTCAGCCAAAAAGAAGAATAATATTATAGCATTTGCAGATAAATGGATGGAATTGGGGATTATCATGCTAAGTGAAATAAGCCAAGCCCAAAAAAACAAAAGCCGAATATTTGCCCTGATAAGCAGATGATGATATAGAATCTGGTTGGGGGAGCGGGGTGAGCGGATCTTTAGATTATGTAGAAGGAAACGAGAGGGGGAGGGCTGGGGGTATGAAAAATGGAATGAGACAGACATCATTACTCTATGTACATGTGTGATTAACAAGAATGATGTGAATGCACATCATGCACAACCATAGAAATGAAAATTTGTACCCCATATGTGTACAATGAATCAAAATGAAGTCTGTAAAAAGAAAAAAAGAAAGAAAAAAAAAAGAAACTGTTAAGGCATGACAAAAATCCAAGCTCAAAACCTAACTCCAGTTTATTATTAAGTCTTACTTTGTAATACTGATTAGGGCCAATAATTGTCCAATTTCTGTATAAGGTTTACTGATAATTGTCATGGCATGTGTAAATTAACAGAAATATATAATGCATTTATTAATTGCTCCTCAGCTGATTTTGTGTTAATTAATATTAGTGTATATAGAGGGTAAGAAGAAAATCATGAATCTCACAAGTACATTGCCTAAGAAGTACCTGATGCAAGGAAGTTTCATTTCCTGGATGAGATGAAAGGAATTCTATAAAATACTACATATGCTAAGACTCACATAATTTTAGTTCTAATGTTAAATTTGTATTTTTAAAACCTTTTGGATTGTGGAAGTAAATGATCATTTAATTTTACTTTTAGAAGTATAATATTTATGCTTCTACCCATTTTCTCTTATGTCTATTCCCCACTTATATTCCCTTGTATTCTACATCCTTATTATATGCCTTTATGTATTGTATTCTTTTGAAATGTATACTTTGATTTTTCATTTACTTAAATTGCACTTTGCTATTGACAATTTTTCTGTGTAGTAATGTTTTACTCAATATTTTTCAAATGTTTATCAAACTGCTTGTCCTATAAGGAGCTTCTTTGACTTTTAAATATGTTTCGATGTCATTATTTGTATCTTGTTCATGTTTCAACAATGACACCCAGGATTTTGCTCTACTTCTTAGCACTAGGCAGCGTTGAAACTAACATCTCACTGTTGTCTTGTTTGGGAAATAAAAGGAATCCCTCTGTGATGTCTGAGCCATGAACTATAAGAGCACTTACATCACCTAATCCTGTCAAGTTGCTTTTTGGCGTTGCTGTAGCACTGTACTTCTTGAGAGCTGAGCAAGATGGTCTTCTGTTTTCTGGAAGTTTGGCAGAATCAACCTTCCTAATATTTTCTGAACTCTAAAAAATTTGAGGATCTCTCTTTTTTTAATCATTTACTGATGTTCTTCTTTTTGAACTTTGTGTTTCTTTGGCCCACATCTATATTTTTTTCACTTCTTTGTCAGTTCCTGTCAGGACTTCTTTGTACTATATTCTTTCAATATTGATTTTAAATGTTTTAAATGTATTGTACTTTAAATCTCTTAAATTTGCACAAGTTGAATTTTATTCGACAGAAATTCTGGACTTAAGTAGAAAAACTTAACTATGATTAGCTGAACTCTAGTATTTATCATTTGTGATTCTTTTTGACATGGTTGAAGTAGTCTTTACCCAGTCCAAAGAAAAAAATAAATAATTTCATATTTCCTTAATGACCTTTATATTTTGCTTTTTTATACAGGTTTTAAATTCACATGAGATGAGACTTTTTAAGCAATACAATTAATGTTTTACTCTCCTCTGTGCATCAAGCTTTTTTTCCCTAACATCACATGTTAAATACTTTAATTCTTTTCCTTCCATTCATATCTAATATTTCCTATAAAAATCTTTATGCATGTTTCAGAGATTTCTATATCTTCACTTTGTCTGTCTGCTCCTTATCCATGAGCACATTGCCTTTACCAGAACCTTTTCATAACATATGTATTAATATCTAGCAGTGCAACTTCCACATTGTGTCTATTAGTTTTCATGGTTAACATACCTCCTTGTGCTATGTTACTTGTAACTTAAAAGTTTTAAAATTCTTAGAGATAAAAAGTAATGTAGCATAATATAACTGTTACTCCAATAATCAATTATTATTACTTTTTCATCTACTTTTATAAGGTAGATGAGTATAGAAAATTTCTATTCTGTTATTGATATTTTGATTGTTCTGAGATGTTATTATGAATGTTTTTGCATGATACATATGTTTGAGAGTTTCTGGAACAGATAGGAAAAAGAACACAATTTGGACATGGATCTATGCTAGCTGGGTTGTATGACATAGCATCAAATTATATTGCAGAGTAACTGTATCAAGCACTATGCTCAGTAGTAGTATATGAATGTTCCCCGTGCTACATATTTTTGCCTCAATCACATTACAAACATTTAAACATTTTGCCAACATAGTATGTTGGAAGAGTCATTCTACACTCTGGTTTTATTTGCATTTTCTGACCAAGTTCCTGGATGATCTCAAGCAGAGCTGCCAGATTTTCTTGACCATCTGCCTAACGACAGACTCCTACTTCCATAAGGGAGATGTAAGTCATGGAATATTGGAATTGCTGTGTAATCACAGTTGACTCTAAAACTAATATGGAAAACTTGTCAGCCAATAGACATTTTCTGATTTGATCAAAACTTATTTTTATAAAAGCCAATTATAAAAATAGTTATAGAAAATAATTGCTAAAATCTTGAATTTCCATGTATTCTATATGTCACCTCTCTTTTTTCTTACAGTATGTTACATTGTTACAATTAGTGAAGCAATATTGATACCTATCAGTTCAAATTGCTATAAGAAAATATGTCAGGATAGTCCTTTGGCAACAGAAATTTATTTCTCAGTTATGGAGGCTTTGAAATTCAAGATAGATTTTCCAGAAGATTCAGTCTGGCCAGGGTCCATTCCTCCTAAATCATGCCTTCTTCCACATGGAAGAGGAAGGGAGCTTTCTTGGGCCTCTTTTATAAGGGCAATGACCCCACTGATGAACGTGGAGTCTTCATGACTTAATCACACTCCAGTGGTCCTACCGTCCAACACAATCACCTTCATGATCAGGTTTTACTATGATTCGGATCTGAAATGTACCCCAAAGTCTCACGTGTTGTGATCTTTGTCCCCAAAGCAGCAAATTTCGGAGGTGGAGAATTGGGGAAGTGATTGGATAATGAGGGTTCTGACCTTATCAATGGATTAATCCATTGAGGGATTCACAGATGAATGGACTACTGGGAGGTGGTGAAAGCTAGGAGGTAGGACCTAGTTGGAGGAAGTGTGTCCTCAGAGGCATGCCCTTGGGGATTATAACTTGTCCCTTGTCCTCAGCCCCTTCCTTGCTCTCTCTCTCTCTCTGGTTCCTAGCCACATGAGGTGAACACCTCTGCTCCACTACACCCTGTCTACCACAGTGTTCTGCCTCACCATAAGCCCATAGCAGACCCAGCTGACTGTGAACTGAAACTTCTGAAACCTTGAGGCAAAATCAATCTGTCCTCCTCTCAGTTGTTTTTTTCAGGCATTTTGTCACAGCAATACAAAGCTGACAGACACAGGGTTCAACATGATTTTGTGGGCATGTAAATAATCAGAACCTAGCAACATTTCATTCTTTTTGAAATTCAGATTTCTTTCATTTTAACCTAATATCTTTTTTATTTCCCCAGGATCTCATTGTTAGTTGCCATGTCTTATGAAGTCCCTCATGGCTATGGCAGTAAGAATTTCCCCGTTTTTATGGTCTTAACATTTTGAGAAGTTCTGTTGAGGTACTTGGAAGGATGTCCTATATAGGAACTTATTTAATGTTTTTCCCATTCCTATACTGGGATATGGATTTTTGAAAGGAATATCATAGGTGAAAAGCGACACCATAATAACATTGTATCAAGGACAGCTACCATCAATATGATTTATCAGTATTGATCTTGATCTTGTTCATCTAACTAAAAAGTATTTATTAGATTTCTCTGCTTTAAAGTTATTCCCACAACCACTTCCATACTCTTCCACTGCAAAGGAAGTCAATGTGCACAATTCAAACTTGGGTGTTTGAAGTGACTTTATATCTTTTACAAAACTGAACTCAAAATGCTTTGCAGACCTAAATGGAAAATGCTAAATGAACAGTTCTAGAATAAGGCACAACAGATAATGCAGAGGACTTCAGATTTGATGACTTTTCAGGTAAGAAACCAAAAGCAAAATCTATGAGAGAAAAAATTGATAAACTGAATTTTAATCAAATCGAAAACTTGTCTGTGAAAGACACTCTCAAGAAACATAAGAAGAAAAACCACATGCTGAGAGAAAACATTTGCAAAAGACATATTTGATAAAATACTATTCTCTTAAATATCCAAAGAACTCTTAAAATTAAATGTTAAGAAAGTGACCAACTTAATTTTAAAATGAGCAAAATATCTAACTGAACATTTCACCAAGATGATTTAAAATAGTAACTAAGCACATGAAATGATGCTCAGCATCAAATGTCTTTAAGGAACTGAAAATAAGAA
The DNA here is from genome assembly GCA_020662805.1 of Glaucomys volans. Taxonomy (NCBI): domain Eukaryota; kingdom Metazoa; phylum Chordata; class Mammalia; order Rodentia; family Sciuridae; genus Glaucomys; species Glaucomys volans. The sequence continues at coordinate 81,354 of JAJEJO010051563.1, forward strand.
AACTGAGATGCAACTATATCCCAGTAAAATAGCTACAGTTCAAAACAATGACAAAAGCAAATTCTGGTAAGAATATGAAGCACCAAGATCTCTCATTCATAGATGGAAGAAATGCAAAATGGCATATCCATTTTGAAAGGCATTTGGCATTATCTTATGAAAAATTCAAGAATCACATAATACAGGATGTTATTTGTTCAAATATGTTGAAAATATAATGTCCACCCAAAAAACTGCACAAATGTATTTATAGCTATCTCATTTATAATTGACAAAATTTGCAATCTCAGGATGTCTTTCTATACTTAAATGAATATTATATTAAGATAATATTATTCAGTGCTAAATTAACTGAAATATCATGCAATGAAAAAATATGGAGGTAACAAATACATATTACTAAGTTAAATTATTCAATCTGAGAAATGCATGCTTTAGGATTCCAACTATACAACATTCAGGAAATCGCAAAACCGTGGAGACAGGAAAGTGGTCACTGTTTTTAATGAGGGGAATAAGTGATGATTGAGTGGAGCACATGGGTTCTTAGGGCAACGAAACTGTTCTATGTGATTCTATAATGGTGTATAATATATATGTGAATGGTCACTATACATGCCATTATCCCCTTGCCCAAAGTCATAAAATGAACACCACCAAGAGTGGGCAGTGAACTCTAATGTGCACTGTGTACTCTGGGCAATAATGATTGTCAATATTGGTTTATTGATTATAACAAATCTACCACTTTGGTTGGGGATGCTGCTGGTGAAGGAGGTTGTATACCTATGTGGGAAGAGGGTCTGTGCCAACTCTTACATATTCTGCTCAGTTCTGCTGTGACCTTAAAGTTATCCCCAAAATAAAGTCTAGGAAAAGACAAGGCATAAAATTATGTTCATAAGGGTGTCTGATATTAATCAAAATGCAACCACTGAAATAATGAAACCATTATACCTAATAAGCAACCAAAAGAGTGAAGAATCATAAAATATAGTCAATTATTCCAAAAGAACAAAGAAAGGCAGAAAAGCAAAAGGAAAAAATTATACATATAGAAAAAATATATATATATCAGGGTGATAAGGTTAAGCAATAATATCAATGCTCAAAATAAAATGTGAATAGTGTACACACTCAAAAGTCAGAGATTATGAAACAGAACAATGATTTTTAAAAGATTAAACTGTATGTAGCCTAAAAGACATTTACCTTGAATTAAAAAAAATTATTTAAAAGTAGATAATGAAAGGACTCAACATTAACTCCAAATAGAAAAACACCAAAAACAAACAAACAAACAAAAAAAAAAAAAAAAAAACCTAGTATTACCATAATGATATCAAGGCTGCAATTACAGCTTGAGATTTCAATACAACTTTCACAGTAATTGTTGGAATACGTAGACATGAAATCTGTAAGATACTGACCTCCATGACCATAGTGATGTATATAGAACCCTGCATCCAGAAAAACTTAAAACAAAAACAAAATTGCAACAAAATTAAAATATGTCTCAAAAGTATGTGAGATTTTTATTGAGATAGAAGTTAATCTTGGACATAAAACAAACATCAGTTAATTTAAATATTTTTCTGTTCATAATGGAATTAAGTTAGAAGTTGTAATAGGGAATTACAAAATCACGAAATATCTGATAGCTAAATAAAATACTTCTAAATAACCATCGTTAAAAAAAATAAAAAAGAGAAAATAAAAAGTATTTGACTGAAAATGAAAACACAACATTTTAGAGTATGTAGGATGCTTGTGAAATAGAATGAATACTTATGGAATAATAAATATATAATGCTGTATTTATTAGAAATGCAGAAATGTCTTATGAAGGCATTGGCCTCAGCAAACACTATAAGAAAAAAAAAAAAGAAAGGAAAAGAAAAATTCAGTGTAAGATGAACAAGAATAAAGATCTTAATAGACATCAGTAAATTGTAAAACAATAGAAAAGTCAGTGAAACCAAGAGAGCTGGTTCCTTGAGATCTACAAAATTGATAAAACTCTAGTCATCAAGGAAAGGGGATTAGAAAGGGAATTTTGTGGAATTTTCCAAGATGTGCTCTGAGAGGTGGAAGACAATGTCTAGAAACAGAAATCTAAATGTGTTGAAATAGAGTTGTCAGCTGGAGTAGGCTAGAGTAAGGAAATGAAAGATTGCCCACCAACCAAATGAGAGAGGAAGGAAAGGACTGAAAGGCAAGTTAAGGGCCTTAAAGTTGGACATGTTTGTTAACAAAGAGTTATTTTGTTAAACCATTGTTTAATTAAAAATCTGAGAATAAGCTGGATGAGTTAGAAATCAGATTTGTAAGAAACCTATCATAAATGTGAGGACACACAGTTAGAAGATATAAATTTAATAAGCCTGTTCTAGAAAGGAAGAGGTCCCCGGCTCTCACTCTCCTTGGAGCATCTTGGTTCTGCCCTCCCTCTGCTGTGACCTGTGCACACAGGTAACAGTACATTTTCATTATCCCCTTTCCAAAAATGTCATGGAATATTCTTTGTCAACTGTTCTTATTACTTCTGAATTATCAATTTGCATAAGCAGGAAAGAAATAAAAATAAAATCAATAGTAAATCAAAATCTCAAATACAAACACTCTAAATTCTGAATGTCTGTAATAAAAAGGCTAGACCTAGAGATTACTTTGCAGATCACGTTGAATTTGAGGATTATTTTCAATGTAAGCATCAAATAGATAACTCTCTTGAGAAGGCTTATAATTCTCTTTTTGACTATATATGTAACAAAGAAGCTATATATATAACAAAGAGATACATGTTTCATAAATCTCACAGTAAAACTGGAGTTAGTTAATCAGCAAGGCTGTTCTCTTCCATGTTTTAGAAGCAAAACCTATGTTTTCCAGTAAAGGAAATCGATAGAAAAGGACACTAAAAATTTTAAGAAGGAAACAAGTCTGAATTAAAAAAAATATATATACGTGAGTAATATTTTAATTATGCTATTAGGCAATTCAAATACGTAAAAGTTTGGCAGAAAACTGAAAGGATTATACTATATAATTATGTTACATATAGTGTATATACATATATAGATATAGATTTATAGTAATTTTCAAGTACTGTAATACATGGTATTATATCAAAAAGTTGGAAGAATCATGAAGTTACTCTCTAATGCCCTGCAGCCCACCAATTCTTGAATTCATTTGTGCAAGTACTAGAAGTATATGAAGTTATCTTTAAATATGTTGTCACCTGGTAATAAAAGACATGTAGAATTTAGCAAAGGATCATTTGATGTATATGCATTTATGTAGTCATTTTGGAAGTCCTATAAGGAAAATTATAGGAAACTAGCTATAAACATGCACTTCATTTCTTCTCATTATACCAGGTCACCCTTGTAAGTGGAGGGCTTGATCAACCAGAGAAAGACTCTGACCTGGGATTCTTAGATTTGCACAAACTCGGCATACAAGAACATGGGAACAATGTTTGTCTGAACTTTTTATCAAATCTTCTCTTTATATAAAAAGAATGTATAGAAGCACTCATTTTAGAAAGTTATATGGGGTTGGAGATATAGCTCAGTTGGTAGAATGCTTGCCTTGCAAGCAAGGCCCTGGGTTCAATCCCCAGCACTGCAAAAAAAAAGAAGAAAGAAAAAAAGAAAGTTATATGAAGCTTAAATTAGGTATTATTTGTGAAATATTTAGAATTGTGATCGCACATGTAAGGTACCCTGCCTTTTAATATAAATAAAATTGATAAATTGAAGATTGTATCCAGGATCAAAATTACAATTTAAAATGTAGACTAAAGCAACAATATAAAAACAAATAAAATAAGGGACAGTGTGAGAGATTTTAGTTTCTGTTATGATTAAAATTAAGAAATTAAGAAAATTGACCTTTAACATGTATCAAGTCTTTTTCCCCCTATATTAACTGTTTCAGAGGGGCTTTTGATGGGATGCACTTTAGTAAGTCACACATTTTCTGGTTGCACTACAAAAGTGGAGAAAATGTTAAACTTTTTCCACCCTTAATTTCTATGATTCTTATTTAAACATGTAATAAATAGAATATTTTCTTTACTAATTTAAAGGGACTAAACCATAACTTCATTTAAAAAATTGAAAAATTCTTAACTTCTCATATTAATCTTTCAAAAATATTTTCAAAAAATTATTTAGAAATACCACTGGCAGTTTCAAGAAGTTTTGTAAGACCAATTTAAACAAGAATTATTGCTGACATTTACTGATATTCTTTACCAGCCACATAGCAAAGGAATTTTAAATTATTTAATAGTGCCCCAATTCTTATGGAGTAAGTGTCTGTAATTTTCCACTATCTGACATGAAGAGTAGAGTGACTGGGTGTTGAGAACTAAGGGCCAGAACCTGGGCCAGTCAAATGCAGAGGGTGATGAGTTGCATGGGCAGAGTTGCTGTTCACAGAGACAGATCTTGACCTTGAACTGGAGAGCAAGTTTGGGACCAGTAAAAATGTCTCTAGAACACACTGTCCTTTTCAGTGTGGCCTTCCAGGTGGTCCAAGTAAGAGGCTGGAGATCCCCAAAAGGAGCCCTTGTATTTCTTCCCTGATAAAGCAGATGGTAAAAGTTCAACTTGATTAAAGTGACCAGATGGAATTGGATGGCAAACTTGAAATAGTTTGAAAAAGAAAGCAGTATGGATTTGAGGACCTAGACCAGCAAATCACAGAGAGCACAGAAGCAGCTGTAACAAAGTAAAAGGGGGGAAGATCCCTAAGGAGAAGCAGTGATTTCTTTTATTGAAGGATTAGATGACTAAAGAATCTGTCAGCCAAAATTCAATTGAAAAAAAGATTTATAAAAATAATAAAGGAAAAAAATAGTAATATTTATCTTGATATTCTGTCATAATTTGAAGAAATGAGTTTATATTCCCTGCTCAATTTCAAAGAGAAGCATGATTCTTTTTTTTAAAAAAGCCTAGAAAATAATATATATGAAGTATTATCTATCATTTGAATTTTCACAACACTGAGGAATTTTCCATAAGAAGTATACCATTTTAATTATTATAGTCAAAACGAAAGCTATAAAAAGGTACTAGAATTATTGCAGACAATATAAAATGGTCATAAAATAAAGTCTTTAATCCAATAGTGACAACTTTAAAATCTTATTAATTTATCAGAAAGTACCATAAAATATCCAGTTCTTTAAATATTGAAAATGGAAAAAGAAACAGTACATAATGAGAATAACATGACACAATATATAACAAAACTCAAGATATCAAGTTTTCATCATTTTAGATAATTTTTTTTCAACCAAAGGGAAAGGATAATGGTAGAATTGCTTTTAAGATGTCTGGCAGCATTTGGCAATCCAAATTCGGAAAATTGGATTTTAATCCAGCATAGGTATTGTGAATCAGCTTCCCAATGTTTCAAATGGTGTTGGTTTTGACATTTTAGGAAAAGATAACTCCCTTTGTGTAGAATGTCATGTGCACCTTAGATTTTCACAAGCTCTGCTCTGCTCAAAACTGAATGTTCATGCCAACCTCATCCCTAGAGCTTTTTAAAGAGCCCCAGAATATTTCCAAAACTGTGCAGAACAGGGTGGAGAGAAGGCAAGTAGGAGGAAGAGATCTGCCATGCTCTGTTGATAAACACTGCTCTGTAGGAAGCATATCTTTTTGCAATATGTATCAATATGCAATATGTATCTTATATTCACAGGAAATTGTATGTGGGTCCAAGAAATGCTGTCAGGCATGTACATTCTGAGTGTTATAAGAAATTATTAGGAATATAAGTAATACATTCTAATTGATACTATAGTATAGAATATATCTGTATTTGTATTTTTAGTATGTTACAAAAGTAAGTCAAAGATAATTCAAAGATAAAATAAGAGAAAAATATAGCTTTGGCCTCTGGTAAATGATCTATAAGAAAGACATTTGTTACCTGATCCCTTGTGGCAGAAAAATAACCAATGCTTCAAAGAAATTTTGTATTTCTTTAGGAAAATAATAACATAGGCTTTTTGGAGGATTGAAATTCTAGTGTCAAGGCCATGGAGTAAGGTGATACTTGTAGTGAATTTTATAGCACTGTAATGAGAAGGAATGCATAGAATTCCAGAGATGGGATAATCTAGAGAGAGAAGGGAAAGGTAGACCACTTGGAGTGAGCCAAAGCTCAGTTTCCTAAGAATGGAGGAAACAAAGGAGTCTAAACATTATTTTTGCTCATCATTATTTTGAATCATTATTCATTTGTTTATCTATTTGTTCAAAACATGTTTCCAAAACAATTATTTGCCAGGCATGGATGATGAATAAGGGTGAAATATGAAAGACCTACAACTCCATGGTTCACACTCTATGTTGGCTATAGGAAAAAAAAATTGCTAAAAATTAAGAAGTAGGAAGATAGAGTAAAATATGCATTGGGGTGAGTGAGAAAAGTGACATGAAATAAATGACTAAGGCATTCATTTTTTTTGGACTACCTGGAAAACAGAACCTTTAAGAGGGTGAACAGAAAAGTCCTCTCTGAGTTGGCAATATATTTAATGGAAGTTAAATAATGGGAAGTGAGGACGCCAGGTCCTAGCTTGGCAAGTCCTGGGGTCTTTACTGGTAACAAATCTAAAAAATTCAGTAACTATGAGACTGCTTGGAAGGAGGTTAATAAAGATTTACCTATATATATAGTAACATTGCCAGCAATGATATCAAGTTTGAATTTTATTCCAGGTGTTAATGGAAGAAATGAGTTTATATTCCAGAAAGTGGCCAAATTATCTGCTGTTGACACCCAATATCAAAAACAACTACCACAATAACACTGACAAAGAAAATGTCCTTTGTTATCTAAAATGTATGGTTAGTGTAAGAGCTATTCCTTGGGGGAACAGATTATCACCAGAAAGAAAGGGCTTTGTAAGCCATTTGTTTCTATACCCAGATCAAAATTTAAAAAATATTGTAGGACTTATAAAAGTGAACAAACTGAATACTTGATTTTTACCCAGAGATTTTATGAACTTTTACATTCATATTTTCTAGTTTAGAAGGGTACAACATTAACAGGTAACTTATGGAATATAATGAATATCTAATTTTTTTCTTTACAGAGTTATGAAATATGTCTATACCATTCAAATATTGCTTTTAATTTCTTATAATACAAATATGAATTTTAAAAGGAGATAAAAATGTATAGGTAAGTAGTACCCTGTACCTGAGATCTTGTCTTAAAATTGGACTGAAATAAAAATAGTTAATTCCTTTTCAGGATGTAATTTGTAATGTTTCATTAATGTGATCATGGCCATTTACACTATCTTCCATTTGTAGGAGAGTGTCAGGACATCCTCAAATAACAAAATAGCAACTGATAGTGTCTTTTGATATTAAGAAAATTAAAGATCTCACAGAGAGTATGGAGGGAGGTGGTATTGTGAGTTGTTCCCAGGAGAAAATTGTAAAGAATGAAAGCTGTCTTTACCTTTCCATCTACATTGTCAACATGTTCTTTCTATGATAGTCACAAGACGGCTGCTATCACTTCATGGATCCTCTCTTTCCATATTGCCTAAAAGAGGAAGAAGAGAACCAAAGGAAATTTCTCTCCACTTCTCTATTTTTGTCAAGAAATAAAATATTTTTCCTTGAGGCAAAACAGATCATACGTTTCCTCTTGGTTTAGTACCACCAAGTAGCCTAAATTCTACTGTGCCTACCAGAGGTAAAATGGAAACACATTGCTGACTGACTTAGATTGCTCCTTTGGAGCTGGTCACTGACATCTGAGCAAAAGCAAGAATCTGTTGGTGAAGAAAAAACAGCAATGGGAAGGCAAGTGTCATCCTTGGTAAGGAAATACATGTATGCTAAGAAAGAAATTGTTAGCATGCTTAGAAAAAGATAAACATTGATAATCCAGAGAAGAAACGGGAAGGTATTTTTATTTATTTTTATTTATTTTTATTTATTGTTTATAACAAAACAATATAAAGGAGGAAAAATACAATGCTTACTTTCTTCAGGAGGAGATATAAAATCTGGTTGGGGAGGGGGGGGGGGGGAGAGAAGAATGGAGGAACTTCAGATTATGTAGAGGGAAATGAGAGGGGGGGGTATGAAAAATGGTGGAATGAGACAGACATCATTACCCTATGTACATGTATGATTAACAAGAATGATATGAATGTACATCATGCACAACCATAGAAATGAAAATTTGTACCCCATATGTGTTCATTTTGATATGAATCAAAATGAAGTCTGTAAAAATAAAAAAATAAAAAATAAAAAAATAGCCAAAGGAGATAAATCATTGTGAAATTTCTTGAACAAATAACTGTAATATTTTGGTGTATTCAAGAAAAAAGGACTTTCTAGCATCTATACAATATAGAGTATTAGGGCTTAAAACCTATGATAACCACTGAGCCACATCCCTAACTCTTTTTATTATTATTATTATTTATTTTGAGACAGGGTCTCCCTAAGTTGCTTAGGCCTCACTAAGTTGCTAAGGCTGGCCTCAAACTTGCAATCATCCTACCTCATCCTTCTTAGCCTCTGGAAAAACAGGCCTGAGCCACCATTCCCGGCTCATTAGATATTATTTGTAATACGCCTTTATGAGAAGAACAAACTACAATATCAGGAAAATAATAGCAAAACATCTAAAAACAACATAATTGAATAAAGGCAACAGGATTAGAATGGTTAAAATTCTGAATATTGATATTGGCTCTTAACAACTCTCATTCACTGCTTATAGAAATGCCAAATAGTCCAGCATCTTTGGAAGACATTTGGGCAGTTTCTGGCAATACAGAAATACTACTAAATGCTTGTTATTTTTGCAAATTTGTGGAACTTTTGTTCACACAAAAACCAGCACATGGATGCTTATAGCAGTTTAATTTATAATTGTGAAAACTTAGAAGAAATGACAAGTTCTTCAATAAGTGAATGGATATTTAAACAGTGATACATCCAAACAATGGAATAGTATTCACTGTAAAATGACATTCATGCATTTTACCAAGTGAAAGAAATCAATCCAAACGGATGGTACACTGGATGATTCCAACTATGTGGTATGTGGAAATGCACATCTATAGAGATAGTGAAAAGTTTAGTGGGAAAGGGAAGGATGGATAGGTGGGGTACAGGATATTTTTAAGGCATTGAAACTATTTTGTATGATACTCTAATAGTGGATATCTATCATTGTACATTTGTCAATAAACAACAAGAAGCACTAAAATTCAATGTTAATGCAAAATATGGAATTTATATGGCAATGTTATCTCAGTGATGGTTCATTGCTTATAACAAATGTTTCTTCTAGGTGAGCAAGGACAGGGCAGCAGGTACATAGCAACTCTTCAGTCTTTTCAACTGTTGTTGTGAACTAAGACTGCTCTAAAAATAGTCCATGTTTTAAAAAAAAATAGACAACAGTTTTCAAATTCATTTAATGAAAAATACTTCAAATTGTTCTTCAAAAATATTACATCATTTTTGTTTGTGATAAGAACATTTATAGTAAGATCTACCCCCTTAGCAAATATTGAAGGATATAAAACAGCAGAATTAATTATAATCAGTTTGCTATTCAATGCCACAATTCTAGAAGGTGACTGAGTATAGAAATCAAAAACCATTTTATCTTGCATGATCCACACTCAGCCCCCTCTGAACAGCATCTCTCCATTCGTCCTCAGGCAAATATAATAATAAGGAAAGAATGCAGGAAAATCATTGGAGATGTGGATAGGTTCATGGAATGGTTTGGGGTGATGGTCTCACAGATGTTTGCATATCTCCATACTTAAGTTGTATGTATTAAATAAATAAATTTATGTGTCACTCATGCCTCATTAAAAACATTATAAAAATAGAAAAAAATTAAAATTTCAAAATACTCGTGCCAACTTATGTTTAGATCACTGTACTCATGTATTAAATAGTTTGGGACAGAAATAAAATGTATATGTTAGAAGCATCACTATTTAACAAAATAATTCAAATACCCAAGTTAGACCTTGATGTAATTTATCAATATTTGAAATGTATACAATCTACTATTAAAGTTAATTTTATTAAGCAAAGCTAAACATTCAGCATCCAATAAAATAAATGCATGAAGTGAATGAAGAGAATAGTATCGTAATAAATATTTAGTAAAATAATTGAATACCAAAGCAGTTTTATGATTATATTTGTATTGTGTGTGCATGTTTCTATATATACACACAGACACACACACACATATACACAAAGGTTAAGGGGTAATTAAGCATCTAAGAAATTAGGGATGACTATGGTTATTACTTGAACAATGGAATTAATTGGAAGTCATGTCATTTTAAAAAAATCAATAGTAAGTATATTAAGCCAAATTGAAAAGTACATAAGAACTAATATCACAGCAGAGGAACCGTGATCTAAGAGGTCCCTTCTGCAACATTGACATACTTATACCTGACGTGGTCCCTGGCATAACTTTTAAGTAACCCGAATTTATTTGTATGAATCACTCACTCTAAATTTAAAATGCTAAACAATAATCCAAATTAAAATAACTGAAGGATGACATTTCAATCCCAGATTAATATATAAAGAAAATGAAGTTGAAAAGGAAGCAGGGACTGGCACATCATAACAAACTAGAGGACAGTGGGGTACAAGCCAACAACCCATTTCAATAGCTTGGTTCTCATCAGCTAAAGTTTTCTGAAAAATACTACAATCAGAGACTTTAATAAAACCACATTTTATAAAAGGATAAGCAGCTATTTGTAATTTCATATTATTGGATAAACAACATAAATAGATGAGTTAATTCTGAGTTTAAAATATTACTTTAAACCGAAGTGTACTTACTTGCATGGCCTATTTTACTAGATTATGTGTTAAGGAGACTTGTAGTTGCCTCAGAACTCTGAAATAATTTGGGAGACAGGGAGAAGGGTTCCAGAGACTTCTGTTTCAGTTGGAGTAGTTTTCTTACATTTTCTTCATTGGAAGCATGCATAAAAATATTAATGCCAAAGGATCTGGAACCCCAAATTTTGAAAACTGGTGACCTGAGAAATGGCAATTTCCAAATAAAGTATTAAAAATTTAGTATATAAAGGATTTTTGCTGTTTAAGAAAATTGATCATTTTCTTTAATAAGTGACCTATATCTTATTAAGTGCTAACTATGAAGTAGAAACTTTTCTAGAACTTTGAGTGAGCTACTTAATTTAAAGAAGGGTTTAATTATTCCTTTTAAAATCAATGTGTGTACACACATGTGTACACCTGTGTAGTAATTTTGGTATGTATTTAATTTCATATACTTAAAATATCTTGGGATGTTTTGTTTTGACAATCAATTTCAGTTAACATTCTTGTCTACATGAATCCATGTCATCCTTGTTATAGTTAGAATGAAATACCAAGTGGCTCAACCAACTAGTAAAACTAAAGTAAATCTCCCTACCACACTAACAAAGCAGGATCTCTTCATCATAGAACCTTGTCAAAAAGCCTATGCTGTTTTTAAAAAGTGTACTTGTATACTTGTACATTGTTGGTGGGACTGCAAATTAGTACAACTACTCTGAAAAACAGTATGGAGTTTCCTCAAAACACTAGAAACAGAAACAACGTATGATCTGGCTATCCCACTCCTTGGCATATATCCAGAGATCTAAAATCAGCACCGTAAGTGCACAGTAAGTGACATAGCCACATCAATGTTTATAGCAGCACAATTCCCAACAGTCAAGCTACATAAAGAGATGAATGAATAAAGAAAATGTGGTCTATATACACAATGCCATTTTACTCAGACATAAAGAAGAATGAAATTATGGCCCTTGCTGGTAAATGGATGGAACTGGAGAATATCACACTAAGTGAAATAAGACAGATCCAGAAAGTTAAGCATCTAATGTTTTCTCTCATATGTGGAAGCTACACCAATATGATGGGTGGGGGAGAGAAAGAATGAAAAAATAAAATGTGGGGGGAGAGAATCTCATGAAAATAGAAATCAATGGATAAGAAGGAGGAGATCAAGAGGGAGGGAGGAAGGACAGGAAAAGGGAAGAATGGTGGAATGAATCCAATCAAACTTTCCCATGTAATTATGAATAAACCACAGTGATTTTCACCTTTCCATAAATACGTGATGCACTAATTGGAAATGAAACTATATATAAATAGAGGAAAGATCACCAGAGTAGGGAAAGAGAACAGGGGGAGAGAGAAGGGGAAGGACAAGAGAAGGACTGAGGGCTGAATTGGAGCAAATTATACTCCATGGTGTGTATTATGTCAAAATGAACCCCGATATTATGTATAATAAATGGATTCAAAGTAAATAAATAGGGAAAGTTAAATGTAATAGTGAAATCATCAAATATATTTCAACATTTAACAAAGACTGGTAGTTCAATTATACTGGAATATTTCCAAAAAAAAGCACTAAAAAAGGTAGTATTTGAGATACAAATTAAGCAAACCTCAGGCAGAAAACAATTATTTATTTTTTAACTTAATATATTGTTAAGCACAAATAACTCCAAGGATCTAATCCTAGGCTTATGCTAACAGCATCCACATACATGTAGTAGCAGAGGACCCCATAAAAGGTTAAAAGTGATCCTGAGTTTTCAGTGATGTATATTCTGTCACAGAAAGTTTGTACCACGAGTAACAGAGGATCTAATAAAAGATTAAAGTGATGCTGAGTTTTCATTGATGTATTTTCTGTCATCTGAAGTTTAGGATATTGTTTTCCCAACACCTCAAGTGGGAAAATAAATACCTTCTAGGCAAATAAAAAGTTTCTGTAGGCCAAGGTAATTTAGTATCTGCTCTGGCAGATGACACATGCAATTTTTCATCCTTTCTGAGACCACCTGAACAGCTGTCTTTGTGTGCTTAAATGGTTATTAAAATACCTCTTCAGAAGTGTTTACCTGAAGGCTATAGGAAAAGTGAGATGTCGACTCCATTCGGGAGAAATTCAATTTAATAAAGTTGATTTTAAGCTCTATTACACCTCAGCTCTATTTTCTCCATGGTTGTTTCCAGTGGAAAGAATGAATGCTTTTCTGGAAAACAGATCTCTGGTGCCAAAAGATAGTACTTGGATTCCCATCATCCGCACAGTGAAAATAATCTGTAGGTATTCTATAAAGTCACGCTAAAATAGTCAAAATACAAAGGTTCTTTGTAAAGTGGAGGTGAAGGAAAAACACATCTGGATTCTTGCTAAAATTTTGACAAAATAATTTGTTTCTTGAACATCTTAGACATTTTTCTGACTTTTCTCTGCCTTGATTAGCTTTCCATTAGAAATTCAAGAGGCAATCTCCCTCATTGTTCTCAGAACTACCTAATCCCATTCTCTCAATAGGCCTATCTTACCCCACCTTCCAAGCCAGGGTTCCCAATCCTTCTCACTCTGTTCCAGTCTTGCTTCTTCCTGTAACTTTCTCCCCTTTTTACACCATGTGGAACTTACCTGTTCTTATCACCTAATCCCTTTGGGTAGAAGGTGAAGTTCTCCAAGGGCAGATGTTCAATAAATACCTGTGGAGTTAGTGAGTAAATCAACAAATAATAAATAACTTTGTAAAGATTTACTTAGTCTTATTCCCAACACTGAGTTAGATATTTTCTCAGCCTTCATGCAGAAACCTTCCTAGTGTAAAATATAAGTATTAGACAAATGATTATGACTATGAACAATAAATATGAACTTCCATGGGAGATGAGAGGGAATAATATAATATTTGGGGCTTCAAAGAAGTACAACTAAGGAATTCAGTTAAAATTCTGCTCTCACAGTTGAGTAAAAATGTTCATACGTCATATGAGCAAAGCTTTCTGTTTTGAGACACTAGATAAGCCACCTAGCTAATTGACCTAATATAGTCTTCATATAATATTTACCATATTTGTTGTCAGAAATAACAAATATTCTGAACCCAATATTCTCCAAATAACATTGTGTGCCCCATATTACTGTATGAAGAGTGCACCCAATATTCTTCCAAATGAAACTGGAATAATTTTATTGTTTCATAGAGGTGATCAGGACATATAAATAAATGATTGTTAACACATGAAAATTGGATATGGCAAATATTTGTTTTATCTACAAGTAAAGGAGAAATGGAATTTGGATTACTATACCTCTTACTTTTATACAATGGTTACTAGCAACTGCCTATTAAAGCCAAAATGACTAATGCACAGTGTTATCATTAACTAGCAATTTTCCTAACCAAGGAGAAAAGGGTTTACTCCGTTTCTCACGGTGCTGAGGTATAAATATTCCATAAGACAACCATCACAGAGAAAGGAGGATACACAAAAGAAATACTCACCGAGTATTTTGATTCCTGTCAGAGTTTGCCCATCTTTACATCTCTTTCTTTCCTGATGGATGAAGGAAGGCTAGAAAAGTGAAAATTGTGTTGCAGAGGGAGGCACCATAAGGCTTCCTGGGTTGCATTCAGGTGTGAACAGGAGGTGGTCAAGCAGAGACAGCCTGTGAATTCTTACAGGCCAGTTGACAGAGTCCCTATCTTAGCTCAGCCAGTCCTCTCACTCACTGATAATTTGTTTTTGGCAAATATTATAACAACTTCTCTAAAAAGTCTACACGATGGATCTGCTCATACAATTGTGCAGCTAATGTACTGATAGGCTGTGTTCTCTGTGGGCTGGGAAAATATATTCCGATGGAGATGTCAATATTTGATAACATCTCAGGATGACACAGCAAGATGTCCAATATTGGTAATTCTGATATTTTGGTCATCTCCGAGCCAAAAGAATATGCATTCCTTATTTCCTAATTGTCCATCATTTTATAACAGGACAAAATAAGAAAGAAAGTTGAGGCTGTGAGATTTTTCCAAGGAAAGTAAAGAGCTACCAGGGGCCAGGCAATGGAGTGTGTAGCATGCCCATCCTGGGCATCTATTCAGTAGATTTTTAGTCACACAAGGGAGAGGCACTCGCTCAGTCACCAAATGTGTGATCACTTCTCAAGGCTAAAGTTAAAGAAAAGACAATTTAACATGACGGCACGTTATTAACCTCGAAATCATTACATATATCCCTCTTATGACAGCAGTAACTGAATCAACCTGATGTTAACTAACCAGTTATTTTCCTATTCTGTCTGCCTGTCTCTGACTTACAAGGAAAGTAACTTTGAAACAATAAATTTGCTTTTCATTTTCGTTTCTGCTTTTTTCAAGCCTTTTTCTCTGTATAAAACCAACAGCCTTTGCTCAGACCCTGAGATTACTAACTCCATTGTAGGGAATGAAGTGCTGCTTGATTCTGAAATTGAAAATAAAGTGAATTGAGATCCTTAAAAATACCAGTAAATAAATATATCATTCTTTTACATGTAGGCTTTTTGACTCTTTCTACATGGAAGACTTAGAGAAATGATCTTATGCATGTAATATTTTTTGTGTCAGCTGAGCAATTTTAATTCTTCATCAAGACTTTATATTTTATTTCCTTAAGAATCATGTATGTTTCTGTTTATGACTCAAGCCAGGTGTTACTATTACTTAGCTAGTTTATTTTTTAAATGGTTTACATCTCACTGGCTCTGGTCGCTGTCATTCCTACCAGCTGTACACCCAAACAGCTGTGCCTACCCCCCTTTCACTCAGAGAGATTTCCAGGGACTCGTATTTAAAGGAGAGTGAAATGTTGTCTCTAATTATAACAGCAATCTGTTCCACAGCAGTTTTCACACTCTACTTGCATTCCCTACTGTGTTTTTCCAATAGTTTTACCCTTTCTTCCATTTCTCTAATTTTTGTTTTAAACCCATCAAACTGCTGGTTAACTGAATGAATTTTAAAGTACATTACTTCCAGCACACTTTTTTTTTTTTTTGAAGCACATGATTGCTTGTAATTATTTTTAACGTCAATTTTGAGTTACATCTCCAAATTTCAAAGACAAGGTGAACTGTTGGGAGATTGATAGGGACAGTGAGTCCCTGAGACTTCTTTATCTTCTGCCATTGGTGGCACCTACCTGACCATGAATATGAAGGCGTGGGTAAAATAAACCAGTAACCCAATCAGCACAGAAACTTTTTCACACAATGCCTCTGCACAACTTCTGCCTTCCAGCACAAGAAGCCACAACATAAAGCAGCAAGAATCTGCTTTATTTAAGAGATGTGACAAATAAATGAACTCTTCACTAACTTTTGGGTTAAAGTTTTCACTCAATTTCCAGAGTACAGACAAATCAAATAATTTTAAAATTGTCCTTCGTAGTTGCTTAAATCTGGTTCTTAATTCCACAGAATGACGAGTAGTCAAAGGTAAAATACCTAAAGTCTCTGAACAAGAACTTGATAACTTGATACACACTTCATGCTGTGATTTTGATATGTGATCACACAAAAATTTAAAAGTAATAGTATTTGTTTTAGTTTTACATTTACACATTTAATGCCCAAAATATTTTTTAATCTTATAAACCAAACATATTTTATTGTCAACCAATTTTTTTAATCCCACATTCATTTTAAATTGATTTGTATATTTTCATTTCAAATTTATTTTTATTGAGTCTAATATCATTATCACTCTTTTTAATATTCAGATAGAGTGAATTACATTCTCCACAGGGATATTAGCATTTTTACAAATTTCTGAAAAATTTATCTTCTTAGTAACTTAATATTTATTTATCTTAGTAGACAGATTAATGCAGAATCACTATCATTATAGTATTATTATTTACTATTTAAATAGATATTTTCCCAAATATTGTTATTATAGTTTATATTTAAAAATATTTGTTATTGATTATTAATTTATAAACTGCTACTTATTTGATATTTGATTATTAATTTTAAATATGTAATCAATTTTTTAAAATAGTTAGGTACAAAAGCATATCAGCCTAGGACAATAACTCATCTTTGCTACAGTTCCTGTAAGAGCTCTTGCTTCCTTCTTGGATCTAATAGCATTTTCCCTGTTTCAGAACAATGATAATAGAAGGTGATTTTTAGTATTCTTGTCTATCCTCTATTCTTAAATAGAGTGCTTTCAAATTCTCAGTACTTAACGTTTTATTCGGCCTTGAGATATTTCTCACAAATTTAATCTCGTTCAGATTTCACCACTATGAAGATGAAAATGGCGTGGAGCACTGGTGGGAGCAGAGATCTTACTAGTCCTTTCTAAACGATTGCCCTGGCAATTTGGATTTTATACTTTCTCCAAATCTGTTTCCTTTCAAAATAGGATGTCAGATTTCTTATCCTAAACTATAAACTACTATAAAAACTAGCAACTCATTTCTCCTACTCAGTTAAATTCCATGTGAAATGTAAGACAAGGTGAACTGTTGGGAGATTGATAGGGACAGTGAGTCCCTATCACAGTGAGTCCCTACACAGATGCTTCATGATCTCTAGTCCCCATATCAACTCAAAAATGTAAAACATGAATTAACTCAATGAAAATTAATGAATGCACTTGCGTGTTTTCTGTACATATGAGATTATTTTCCAATCATGACATATATATTATACTTTGGTGGCAAGAATCTATTAAGCTGGTCTGTTCTTCATAATTCTTTACCAGGACATGGATCCTTTTCCTCATCCAGGAAGGTTGTTCCCTTTCATTATTTTACCACAGTTTTCACAATATATACAATATCAATATGCTAGATCCTCATAAGTCTTCTTAAAACAACTATTTTATTTCCCTTTCTACTGACAGAGCCAGGTTGCAATATAAAAAATTGCAGATGTTTTGGAATCAGATGGGTGAAGGTGTAAATCCACTTACTTTACACTCTCTTATACAAACGGGAGCAAGAATAAATGGAGTGCAATCAAAGTATGAAATAAATAATCACCAACATTACGTGTGTGCTTGTACATGTGAACACAAAGGAAATATTTTCATCATATGCATATATAGTTAAATGTCTGTGAATCAAAGTTATGTCCTGGAAAAGCTAAGCTATGAAAATCTAATCATTCATAAATAAAAATTCCAATTCTGTTTCCCCCACACCCTACTTAGTAACCAGTATGTAAAGAGGAGTATTGTGTTTATTAAGTATAATCATTTATTTTCTTCAGGAAGAGAGCTTTAATTTAGTTACAGTTCTTATTCAGTCTATATTCATCAAAACAAATGCCAAATCCTGATGGTAGACTTGTATAAACTTTGGTTTTCTTCTCATTAAATAGTAAACAAGAATTTTTCTAGCTTGCATGTGTGTATGTGTGTGTGTGTGTGTGTGTGTGTGTGTGTACGCATATGCCAAAATATTTCACATGAACCTCCACCTTCAACAAGATGTCTTTGGGTAGAATCAAATAAATCATTTTAAGGAGGGACATTTCTTGTCTCTGACAGTTACTCAGTGATGCAAAACTGAAAAAGACTCTGTGCTCATGATGAAAAAAATAATTCCCAGGACTTGACAGGGAAGAATGTATTTATTCCAGGCCTAGGGCGCAAGTCTGCTGAGATAAAGTGAAGAAAGAGAGTTAGTGAGCAAATTCATCAAGACCAGTATCATGTATTTCTCCCCCAGGTTTGATGGCTGATGATGTACTCTTCCTGCAAGCAACAAAACTGTAAAACCAGTGCTACAAAAAGCAGCACCTGTAAGTCCATGGGAGCGCATTTTTGCTCAACAAGAAATCCTGACAACCAACAACTAACAACCATCTGCCTGAGATGCAGTTCAAGTTTTAAGATGCGTCAGGTACCCTTCCCAGTTGGCAGCCTCATAATCAAGTACACTCCCAAGCCTGGCATCTTGAATCACAAAATTATAAGCTATTAGAGCTTACTTGGTGGGAAATTATCTGAAGCAATCCCCAAGCTTTCCAGATAAGGATGATGAGCATAAGCTAATTAAATAACAGTTCAAGGTCATACATCTACTTTGGAAAGGAGACCAGAATGAAATCTGGTTTTAACTCCTAGTGTTCTTTTTTCAATGTCACCTCCCTTAAATAATTTTTTTTAAGTAAAACTAAAAGTGATCAAGTAAAAGGAATAACTGTATGATTTTTAAGAATTTGATGACACTGATTTTTCAAGGCAAACTTTCTTACCCCCACACCCAAGAAGCCAGTAGTCATTTTAACTTTATAATAAATCTTCAATGCTTTTTTTTTCTTTTTTTGCCAAATCTCCCTGGTGAACGAAGGGCAGAATGCTTGAGCTGGCAGCCCAAGTTTACAAAGGCAATCTGTAGCGCTGGAAAAGAGTGAAGCTAACTGGCACCTATGGGGAGAAAAAAACATGACCATGGCCTCATTAGCACCACCAACTGAAAAAAAGAGCGGAGCAGCCAAGTGTGAAGGTGAACCAGGCGGAGGAAGGTCTGGGCACCTGAAAATGGACCTTTTTTTCTTCACTGTGGAGTTTTTCTGGATCTAATTAAAGCTTGATCCTTTCCAGCTGTAGTGGCACAGATTGTTTTAAGATAAATTCAATCTATAATTAAAAATCTCATTAATCATTTCCTAAATTATTTGTTGTAATATAAAATGGAGGTTGAAACCATTCCTGCTGTGAAAAAAATGGTTACAATATTAATAACTGTGTTTGAAACAGCTGTTAATGGCAAAAGGACTTTTGGGTTCCTGGTGTTCGGTTTTCACACTTCCCTTGCTGAATGCCCAGCTATCCTTATTCAGATGTGTTTTCTACCTTTAAATATATTTAGCATAAAAGCCTTTTTATTATGGCATAAGAATATTAGGGATTAAGAATATTGTGATTTCAGATTAGAGTTCCAAATAGACTCAATGTACCAAATTGTAACTGGAATACAGTGAAATTATTTAACTGATATTGTGATTAGCAGTCGATCCAGATTCAGATCCTGAGCTTTCCTCTTTTCTAAAATGTCAATCTTCTTATGAGCTTTGAGTTTGTAAAGATAATGCAACTTACTTATTATAATGGGAATAATCAAGAAAACTCTAACCAGTTGACAATTTCAAATGTGGGTCTGTGGTAAAGAAGTTCTCAGTAACATTGAGTTCCCTGAATGATTACCAGGTTAAACTTCGTATCTTCAAACCCGTGTTGTTTATTTAGCATGTGTTTCTAATTTATTATTATCATAGAAAATCATTATCAATGGTTAAATTAACTTAGGATGGTTTTGGTATATGCTTGTTTCACTTTCATGGTCTGTCATTTCCTCTATGTTATTAGGTAAGAAAGTTACCTAATTCACTAAACTGAATTCTTCCACATATTTAATTCTGAAATTTAACTGAAAACTCAATTCTCATTTCCTGGTTATTTCCAGAACCCAAAAATCCAATGTCTCTGTGAAAGTTGTTATTTAAGTTAGACTTGCCCATGTCAAGTAAGAAAAGGGAGAGAGCATAGTTGTGCATAGATTCTCAACTCACCTTATAACAGGAACTAACAGACAACTCACCACTTAAATAAAAACACTGGCCTGACATGCTGTCTTGCAAGCCCAACCTATCAAACAATGAGCTCTTACTCTAAGATTAGATGCAATTATTTTATCTTGAATAAGTAATGGCGAAAATTGTAGCCATTTAACAATCAGAGCTCACTAGCACTCATGTAACTCCAAAAATACCAATGACTTTCTTTATAAAATGCTTTAACTAGCTTTTAATTTTCTCTATTAAGCCACAAATATACCTTTGCTCCTTGGACATACCAGAGGCCACCCTGGCCTGGAACTGCTTATTTAAGGTTGAAATCGTGTTCTTTGTTATTCCCCAAATTAAATTTTCCTGCATGGAGATTTGTTTTTATCCCCCACCCCACTCTTGGACATCTTTCAAGATAACATTTTAATAAAATTAAGTATGCTCTTCTATGTGGCATCAACAATAGCTAGTGGGTCATCATTCCAACATCTGTGCTAAAGCTCAGGAGATAATAAAAGCCACCATGATTAATGGGAAATGCTGACAATTTTTATTGGCTATATTTGAAATACATGCATTATGTAGAGACTAAGTGGTATGGATGCTTATAATGGTGTTTGCTTTTGAGAGTTATTGCTCAAAACTACATCTGTATATTCACTGGATGTGCCTGCTTTTATCTTTGTGGTTTGGAAACAAGTTTTAAAAATCAACAGAAATAAACTCAAACACAGTGCATACTTAATGGCAAAATGCGTTCTAAAATTCTATTGTTTATGGAAGTTGATGTTGAAAATACAATCCCACAAAATGTTGATGTACTTTTGCCATCCATCCATGCTGGTAACACAATCGAGCACAAAAAAATCTAAGAGGTCAAGTCTGCTAGAGGAGAGTCAGTGTAAAGCTAGTCAACATGAGAAATGTGTGTCCAAATACATGTTTTAGGAAGTATAACTCTATTAATGCTCTATTAATGTGTTTACAGATCACCCTGTGAACTCAATCCAAGATAACTTTCCAACATGTGTTTTGCTCTATTTTCATCTTTAAGTTTCTTTATACACTAAAAAATGTGAACTAAAAAGCACTATATGTCAAAAATAAATGAGTGAAAGGAAGATCAATAGAGAGCATAGAGGAAGGAAAATAGAAGAAGTAGGAAGGAAAGCTGGAAGTACCAGGTACTGAAACAGAGTAAATCAAATTCCATGCGTGTCTGATTCTGTCCAAATGAACCCAACTTCTATGTATAACTATAATGCTCTAATTAAAAAAAGAAAGAAAAAGCAATATATGACGGTATTATCAGAATTCCATAGATAATAAAACAATTCCAGTTTATATCAATGCCATCAGACACTTCAAATAAAAACCCTATCCCTGTTATAGTTTGAGTTTTTAATCCAGTTTATGAAATTAAAAGTCACTAGAATTTTATTCAGGTAAAATTTAATCATCAGACATAAATCAAAATGTTAATATTGGCTACCATATTCTATCAATTGAATCAGAAGCTGCAACTATCAACATTTATAGAAACACACACACATCAAATAGAAACAAAATTTCAAAATTTTACTTCTGTAGCTCTTGAAAAAAATATGTATGATATTATGTCCATTTTCTTATTGAAGCCCATTGTCAGTAGTATTTTAGAATCATCTACCCTTGGAAAAACTATTTTATAAATCAACCTAAAGATCTCAGTGTTATATTTAACATTTTGTAATACAACATCATATATTTTAGCTGAAATTTATTCAGTAAGAAATTTTAGTCAAAATATTCAGTTAGTGGACATCTAAAATCCAATCTTGAAGCTTTTAGCACATAGCAGATAATTTAATACAAATCTTAAAATATGAAAAACTACTAGAATGACTTTTCTTGCATTAATATTTATGAAAGAAAGACATTAGAGGACACAGGTAGAAAGAGCACCTGTAAACATTTAGGCTTTAATATATTCACACTTTGGATAAAAAAAAGTAAGAATTGATGAATTGGTGCTATGTTTTTCTTTGTCTGAGATTTTCTGGACTTTCCATCAGTTAAAAATATTCTAGTTTGCAATTAAGGGTTAATTGAGGGAATCAAGCATTTTAATTAATTACGCATACAACTCAACTGTGAAGGAGATCCTGAGCATATTTATGAAAATCGAAAATTAAATATTAAAAATAATTTAATTAACATTAGAAATATGCACTGGGAAGTTGACTAGAAGATGTAAATATGTAACAAGAATAAGGATTCTGAGTTGCTTGTTTATAACCTTTAGACAATCAAGATAAAGAAGTTATTTTCTAAAAATTTGTTGTAACATGTTTAATTTTTCTGTAATGTATTTTACTTTTCACTTTTTATATATAATGTTTTGAAAAATTTATTTTGAAACTTTTTATTTTTAAAAAATATATTTAATTTATGATGAGTGATTTATCTCAATAAAATAAGTCAATTTGTTAGTCACGATTATACAAATTTTATAATTTTGATTATTTTTAGAAAAATTTTTTATTCTAAAAAGTGTCATGTTTTGAATAATGTTACATGACCAATTTATTAATGAAGACAACTCTCCTTTTAATTTAGCAAATTTCATAAAAATACATTAAAATCTCATTCTTTGAAGAGATCTGTAAAAAAATGAAATTGGTTAATTTTCCAAGAGGTCTTAAAGAGAATTCTTAAAGATATTAATGACATTAACTTGTAATTGAAGAAAAATTATAGGAGAACATTAGTTACATAACATTAAAGCAATTGGTATTAGTAATAATTTTCATGATGTAGACTTAACAGTAATCTGAGAAATCAAACATCTCTTCCAAGGATTGTGCAAATCCCCATGGCTTAATACAAAAATGGTTTGTGAATCAACCAAGTCATATTACAACACAAGTAAGCAGTGACCTCTTCTCCTTGCCGTCTGTCAGGGACACAGGTTATTTCATACTATGACTTTACCATGTTTAGAGTCTCAGAATCTTCTACTTCATTGTTGCCATTCAGATAAGGAAAAGAGCTTGGGAAGCTCAGGACAACTTCAGGGTCAAACCTAGGAAAGTCTCTATTATTTCTTTTTGTAGAGCTCTGGCAAGAACTGAATGCATGTCACTAACAGCAGAGGGGCCTGGAAATGTACACTAGCAGTTGTCAAAGAAAATACAGATAGTGTTGATCAACTGGCAGATTCCGCCATGATCATTCAATGGAGAATACTTATTTGTAGTCTATTATTAACTATTAACTCAATGGTTCCTTTACAGCTTACTAAAAACAATGCTTACTGCAAGAATGCCTATCAAATGTCCCTAGGGAGATGCTAACAAAGAAAAGGAGAACAATCAAGGGAGTGGTGGAGACTGAGGCAAAAATATCACACCTATTATAGCAAAGGAGCAGCAAATGCTGCCGACTTGCCTGAAAATAGAGTTTTTAAAAAGTTATAATGACTTTTATAAGAATATATTTGAAGTTCAAATTTCTTTTCAAATTCACATTTTCATTGAAAAAGACTTTAAAGGTAAACTGTATATCCTAGGGCCTTTTGGGTTGGGGAGATTATAAGAGCAACTAACTGACCTCATTTGAAATATAAAAGAAGTAAAGAAGCAAAGGGGATTATAGAAGCAACGCTGTTGATAGTAACAGACTTGAAATCATGTTCATCAAGAAATGTGATTTGATGCTGAATGGATATGCTCTGGCTTTAAGAATGATTACTGTTATGTTTTGGATATGAGGTGTCCCTGAAAAGCTCTAGTGTTAATGCAAGACTATTCAGTGGTAAAACGATTGGATAACCATAGCTTAACTGAATCAGTCCATCCTAGTCTGAATGGACTGACTGGGTGGTGACTGGGTGGTAACTGTAGGCAGTGGTTGGTGGCTGGAGGAGATGGGTCACTGAGAGCGCGTCCTAGAAAGGTTCATCTCTCTCTCTGGTTGCACTCTCTGCTCTCCTGGCTGCCATGAGTAGAGCAGCACTCTTCCACCACATCCTTTGTCCATGATGTTCTTGTCTTAACTAGGCTCCAGAGCAATGGAGTCAGCCAAACATGAAGTGAAACTGTGAGCCAAACTTTTCCTCCAAGTTGTTCTTTTCAGGTATTCTAACGCAGCTAAAGGGAGTAGGGGTATAGATAGGCTGAGGATTAGCCTGAGAACAATGAAGAGAAACTGAAATGGCCACAATGTCTCCCAAATGAGGCCAGGATCAGTATCTAGATACAAAAGCTTATCAACTTGGTGAATCTGGTCAACAGTCTACAGGAAATGAATAACTTCTGTTTGTTACATTTTCTTTTTCCTCCCTGATATTTTATCTCATTTTCATCACAATCACTGGTTTGTATCCATATAGCTGAAATTACCTTTTCAGAAACTATTTTTCATACTGAAAAGCTGCAGTTCCCGTTTCACGAAGAGCTGGTTCTAACAAATGCATCTACATGCAACTTTGTGCCACATTCAATCCTCCTCTCAGTGATCCAATTCCAAGTGCTGCCTGAATTAGTTAAGTTAGGTTTTCCATAATCTGAAGTGGCACCTTATTTTAGCATCAAGAGCTAGCTTGGATGTCATTAGCACACGTACAATATAGATTGAGACTTTTCTGTATGCGTTTGGGGGTTAGGCATACATTGAGAAATATCTAATAAATGACAAATTAAATAAGTACTTTGGTAATTTTTTAAAATATAATTCAAGTTTTATTTCCAGTAAGATAATTTCATTACAAACTTTGAAAGATATGATGAATTCACTGAGTTCTTTTCTTCTGTTGTAGTCTATTCATCACATTACAACTAATTAAGATCAAAATAGGTTGTTTGAGGCATACAATGATAATTATTTTATAGTGATTTTAATAATACTTTTATTTAATATACCAAATTATTTTTATAGCATTATTACCCAGTCCACCTCTTTTGTATATAGTAGATGAAAAGGATTATTTTCTACATTAGTAGAAAATTGATTTTGTTCTTATAAGTTGACCAAATTGAATAACAGACAGTATTAGTAAGTTTTATCTTTTTGAAATATGGAGACTAGTCAAATGGTCATTTAATTGAATCTGTCTTCTTTATTTTTTGGTGTTAATGGTAACACAGAAGGCTACTAAATAGATAGGAAGATTTTTCAGACTGATTTGAAGAAACAATGCATGTATTGGTGTTTTTAGGGTGCTAGACACCTCAGTATTAGCACTACCTATAAGGGAAGTGGGATTCCTAGAATAGTTCAATGGATGGAAAAAAATTACAGAGCAGTATGAAGAAGGATAGAAATGACGCCTTGGTGGTCATTGTATGATAGGAGTCATGCAGTATGAACCATGTAGAAGAGAAGGAAAGGAATCAAACCAAGTGACTCACATTTTTGGTTGACAGAAGTTTCTTGTCTTGGCACAAAGAGAGACACTACTTGCTCACCAACAATCTCACCTGCATGTCTGCATCCCAGTCTTCTGTCATCACCTGTTGTGAAGTGAGAAGGCAACTGTGTCAAAACTGAGCTTTCCTGATTCCATTATTCTGCCTAGCATGGGCATTTTAAAAAGTCATTTAATGGTACAAAGACAGCAGTTTCAAAGTATCACAATAAAGTGTCTTCTGGTTTGTAAGTAAATGAAATATAGAAATTCTACATATTTTAAAAAGAATTTGTCTTTAGAGATGTCCTTAAGAACATGATTTATTATATATTTAGCACATCATAAAGTGATCAATTATCAGCTTTCAACAAACCTCCCAGAAATTTCCTTTTTACATTTTGAGATTTTTAACCTGGAATCAAAATAAGTCTCTGTGTATGTGTATATATGTATATATATGTATACATACATATATATATAGTATCACATATATATATGATCCTTGATTAAAATCTCAAAATTTAAGAATTCATATACATATATATATATATAGTATCAATATCTCTAGTGAATGATTTAACTCCAAAACATAAATTCAATTTTGCATCCTTCGTTTCATTCATGGACAGGTTTTTTAATAATTTCTGGGTAATTATGTCAGAATATTCTATTTGGATTAGCAATAGCTCTGTAAATTACATAAATTTAGCATTTAATCCATTAAATTATGTGAAAAATTTTAATAAATGTGAGGAAACTAAATTATATTAGGCATAAATCATAATTGCCACTTACGGTTTTTGAAACATTGGATCTCAAATCCTAATTCTACCTCTTCTAGTAAATAATTTTTGAGTATATTCATTTTTAGGTTCCTTTCATTCTAAGCCCAAGGACTGAATAATAAGTTTAATAAAGACTCATTTTATAAATAAGAAATCATGACATTTAAAATTATTAAAAACAAATTAGCATTATAAATATTCTAACAACAAAGAAAGATAAAGTTTAGCAATCTCAGAATCCTTGTTCCTTCTAATCATGTGAGTTTTCCAATTTGTAAAACTAGAGGACAATGGAAGATTCATATTATACAAAATGAATTATATTCAGTGTTATAAAATTTTATCTCTGTGATACCTGAATATACACGTTTATATGTGTGTATATCTATATATACATATAGATTTCATAAATATAGATTGCATTCAAACAACCAAACCTTTGCAGGTGAGATTATCTTGGCCCTGTTGGAACATCCTGAAACAATCATCTACTTGTGGCTAGCCTGCTTTCTTCTCTGTTCTTTGCCCACATTATGGGGGCATCATACTTTAAAGACTGGCAAATAACCCTAAAGATATTACAGATTATTGACCCAAGTTGAGAGAGCTCCTTTTTAGGCAAAGTTAGATATACCCTAAGTCATGATTCATCAAAAGTGTCTTATTTACACAGTTTTTCATGCACTTGGACACCTGGATATCAAATACTTTGAATGTTTAATTAAATTGTTTTCTTAATATAGAATTTGTATCATTGGTTTCTGTTTTTTATGTTTTGATATAGCTCTGGTCCTTGTTAGCGCAGACAAGAGGGACTCCATAGAAAATGACAAAATGAAACTAAACCAGTATAGTTAGTTCTTTGTACAACAAAATATCCCTTTGTCCATCAAATTAGTCATCTCCTTGTTTTATTTTTCTTTCTTGAAACTTGCACATACAAAATATAGTTCTGTCTCTTATGAAGTTTAGCATTTTACAATATGCACATAAGAGATGTTTAAATGCTTCCTCTCCCTATCTTTGTTTTCTGTGTAGTTTTCATTCCTTTTGTTTGTTTGTTTTGTTTTGTTTGTATTTCTTTACCTGACTGACTTAGCAACTCTGAGAAGCTGTGTTATACATTCATTTTGAATGATGTTTTAATGGTAATATGAAGCTGAAGATTTCATTCAATTGGCCCTTTTGAAATTTATTAATCTTGTGGTGATGGTGATGAACAAAGGATAAATTAGGATTCCTTTATTATTGATCTGTTCAAAGCTTTCATGTTACTTGATCATGCTGTGTTGTTAATACAGCTGAAGGCAATTAATTTAAGAAACAAGACAAGTTGTTACAACATGGTTTGCAAGTCTTCCTGTAACACAATGATACACTGAAGACATGGTACTTTATTGTAAAGTGTTAGGTCTTTGCAATTATTTACTTTTGATCTTAAATTAATAATTATCTTAAGAGAGTTTCATTTATTCTGATATAATTGGAATTTGATGATCCTACATGAACTCTGAAATTAAAAATATTCTAATGTAATAATTATATGTTGTTTAAATAATGTGTAAATGATTAAAAATGAAAATCTATATAATATGTCAACAACAGCAACAAATTCATCAAACCCTTACATAAGGAAAAGAAAATATGAGCAGATTCTGAGAGCAAAAGTTTGAGATTTCTGAATTACTTTAAATGGACATACATACTGAAATTAATTTTATTACCAATTTTGGTTTAAAATAAGGAACTTGGATAAAAATTCACTAAATATTTTTCTAATAACAATGTTCTCCTCTCATATTCATTGCTCATGTGAAAAACTAAATATTGGCTTTCCTCATGTTTGAAGTACAGTAAGTCATTTATTAAATGTGTAAATGCAATCTCATGTATACTCTGGTAACAAATGTCATTATTAGAGAGAAATGGCCAGTGATTCATTCTGAAATTCAATAAAATATGAGACAGTACAGTTTAGAATTTATGGAAGAGCAGCCTATTGTTTATTTGAACTAAAGGTAAAGGTTAATATACCAGGACTTTCTCTACACATACACATTATAGAGAATACATAATCAGAGCAGTATGAAATCCTGGTAAAGGCCCTATTGGGGTACTAGCATTTATACACATCCCCTGAATAATTACATGAGTGATTGACTCAGACTTCAGCCTAATGTCTGGAATTCTAGACCCAGACTTTAAAGCCATGGGGCTAATTGCAATGTTTGATCATATCCAAACTGAAAAACTGTTACAGTATTCAATATAATTTGTATATCAACACTTGTGACGTGAAGTAGAAAGTCTGATATTCTTGTGAGACATGATCATATGCAGAATCTACTCCTTAATTAATGTCTTCACCCATTTGCCTAGGTATGTACAGGAGATTGAACAGAACTTATAAATCTACAATTTTCTCATATAATTGTCTCATATTTATATATAGCATTTTATTTTAAAATTAGAATAAAGAACGATACAAAAAGCAAAAGTTCATTCATAATCTCATCACTAAAAATTGAGATCAATAATTACAAATTCTTCAAGGCTCATCTTTGTATGTACAAATTGAGATATTATGTTAGATTTATGAAATTGGAATCCTAAAATACATACATATACTATATTCTTTATAATACATAATTTCACATCACATCAATATTTTCATAAGGTGGCAACTTTTCTAATTACTACATGTTTCTTTCACTACCTCCAAGTATACCACTGTATAAATGTGTATTTACTTAGCATATCACCTATTGATGGATTAGAATATTTTTTATTTTCCACAAATATAGACAATGAAATACTATAATCTTATTAAGACCAAAGAAGGTAGTAAGCTGTGTGATATTTATTAATAAATGTTTTTCAAGAAATACAGTACTGGCCTGGCATGGTGGTGCACATCTGTAATCCCAGGGACTAAGGCTGTGAAAGCAGGAGGATTGTGAATTTGAGACCAGCTTCAGCAAGTTAAGGAGACCCTGTCTCAAAATGGGATGGTGGGCTGGAGATGTAGCTCAATGGTAAAACATCCCTGAGTTCAACCATGGAGTAAAAACCTCTAAAACCATGAGCCAAAATAAAGCCTTCTTCCTTCAAGTTGTTTGCCTTGTGTTTTGGCCACACCAACACAAATTTAACTAGTACACCTGCACTAACATATCCCTCCATTATATCAGATCTGTATCTAAGTGCTTCTTGATGTGGCTCCAGCACAGATTTCACAGAATCACCTTGCTTACATTGCAATATCTTAAGACTTTAGACCGAGGAAATATGACCTTTCTATACTTTGTTTTGTTTTGTTTTGTTTTGTTTTGTTTTTTTAAACCAGGGATTGAACTCAGGGGCACTCGGCCACTGAACCACATTCCCAGCCCTATTTCATATTTTATTTAGAGACAGGGTCTCACTGAGTTGCTTAGGGGCTCACTAAGTTGCTGAGGCTGGCTTTGAACTCGCGATCCTCCTGACTCAGCCTCCTGAGTTGCTTGGATTACAGGCATGCGCCACCACGCCCGGCTGCTTTCTATACTTTTGATAGTTATTTAAACTGTTGATGTATTGCAATTGTGTCTGTAACTGGCATTGAAATAAAATAAATAAGTTTCCAAACATCTATCCAGGTATATAAAACACTTAAAAACAATACTGGATGGACATTGGGTACATGAGGTTGACACACATTGGGAAGACTGAATTTTGTCAGAATCTTATCTGTGAAATTAAAAGTGATTGTGTATAATGATTCTGATTTTGATAATCTTCACACTTTTCTTAAAAATGTAAAAAGTGTCAGTTATATTTTTCTCAGCATCACCAACTCATAGTATATGTTCTCAGAACCATCTGGCCTGTTGGAATATATAAGAGCAATTTCAGAGTGAAATAAATGTTGAAGACAGATGGATGAATATACAAAGAGTGAGAAAGCAAAGTTGGTGAGCATAAAGCATTATTTCTAGAAATTTTACTTACAAAGTTAATACAGGGCTACAATGTTGTCTAGAATTTAATTCTCAATGAAGTGTTTGGTGGTTTTACTAATTTTTCAGTTTTCAACATGGAAGAAACAGACATATTATTATTGATGATAAAAATTCAGCAGGGAAAGGGTTGATGCCATCATTATGGACTGAATGTCTGTATCCCCACAAAATTTGAACTTTAAAGCTTTAAGTCCCAATGTGATGGTACTCGATTTGGAAGTGGGGTCTTTGCAAGGTACCTAGGTATAAATGTAGTTGTGAGATGAGTCATGATGGGGTTATTGTCGTTCTAAATAAAGAAAATGACCAGAGCTTTCTTCCTCTTTGCCATGGGAAACACAAGGAAAAGGGAACTGTCCACAAGATGACTAGGTCCCTCACCAGGAACCAAATCTGTCTGAATTTTGATCTTGGATCTGCCAGGACACCAGAACTGTGAGAACAAAATTATAAATGTCAGTCATTTAAAGCAATAAGTCTATGGTGTTTTGTTATAGCAGACCAAGCAGACTAAGACAGCCCATGAAGGCAGGCTGAGGAAGCCAAGCCATGAACAGAGGCAAAACTGTCAAGTGTGGCTTATAAGGAATGCATCTATTCCACTGAAACTGAAGGCAAAGAGGAGAGGTTGCAGTGAGGATCTATAAAGGCTTTTGTGAAGAAAGAGGTAGTTAAAACAATTTATAGCTGGTGGTTTTATTATTTCACAGTAGGAGGCAAGGTCATCTGTTCAAAGAATGTTGAGAAGAGGGAGAGGTGCAATAAAGGCTTAAATGATTCCTGTAAGGAATAAAAATGAAAGCTGGTTAGATTATTTACAAACTGCTCAAAACTCAAACTCGGCATATTAAATGCATTGCTTAAAAGCAAGTGAACAAGCAAATCAAGTCCAAAAATCTTCTGTACAGTTGGTCAAGAAATATTTGAGAAGATTTAAGAATTATTCAAGCATCAAAGGTGTACGGAGAGAACTGGCTGATGAGGAATGTGGAGGGAGTGTGGGGGCCTCTAGGTTGATGCTGAGGTACAACGTAAGGGCTTGCTCATGGGTTGCTGAGGTTGATGGCCTTGATGATCTGACACCCTGTTCTAAAGTGGAACCTAAAGGAAAGCATGTAGCAGCCTTCTGCATTCTGCAGGTATCAGAAATTCTAGAAAGAGTTTGGATAAAAGAAAATTCTGTAGCAAGTGATCTAAATATAGTAGGCCATCCTAGCAAATCCAAGGGATATAATCAAATAAAATGAATTTCAAAGCAGAACGCATTTTTGCCTAAAGGCAGAATCTAATGACAGTCTTAAAAAGTTATGAGAGACAGGGCAAAAGGTGTGTGTTCCAATAACTGAATTTCTCTTAATTAAATATTAGGGTATGTATATTAATTTTTACAATTATGAAAATAATAACTTGGATTGAGCACTAGAATGTTGTCACACTTGTGCTGTATAACAAAGGATGTATATGAGTTAACCCAATAAACCACAGTTTAAGAAAGTGTTACTATGATTATTTATACATGAAAAAGTCAGAGTTAAATATTTAAGTAATTTTTTGAAGATGGAATACTCAAAAAGAAGTGGGGCCTGTATAAAAGTTAGGCCTCTCTTATGAAACTGACCCTTGAGCAGAGTTGAGGATTGAGAAGGAGAAGGGGGTTGGATTTCATGGAAGTAGCATTTTAAAAAGGGGATAATGAGGTAACTGAAATATTTAAATTTATTTGAAAACATTTGTGAGAAAATTAGTGAAAAGGAGTGAAATAATATTGTTCTGAAGAAGCATCAGAATGGAATTTTTGTTTTTATTTTTGCATAAAGAATGGGACAAAATTTAGTATCTTTAGCATGGGGGTTTGCCTAGCAAAAGGATTTTACCGAGAAGCAATGGAAGGTAAACCAAAATGAATGAGTTGAGGTGAATTTTCATAACTTGAGATGAAGTGAAAGACAAAGAATATTTAAATTAAATTGTCAGAGGAGAAGAAAACATCAGTAACATTTGTTGGTATCTCCTCAGTTTCTAAGTAACACATGGACTAGGGGTATTTTATTTGCCTAAGCATCACCATTATAAATTAATTCATTGCATCGATATTTCTACTGAATTTCAATTAATTTAAAATTTACTGAGGTTCCAGAGACAACATGTCCCTCAGGCACCTTGATTTCTGTCTTCAAATCTTCCAAATTCTGAATGAGTACATTTCAGTTGTTTTAAAGCACCCAATTTTTTGGTGCTTCATTATGGAAGTCTTAGGAAACAAACATAGACATAGAAATGATTAATTTCAGCACCTAAATAAAAACAGTAGCGTTTATTCCTTTTCCCCATCAGAACAAGAGCACTTACCTTTTCCTACGCTGGAAAGAATAGAAAGGTCTCTACCTCTAACTCTCAGCTTGGTAGGAGTAAGAGACACCCATTGCCTGTTATGCGTGAGCAAAAGCCCCACCCTAAAGGCATCAGGTTCTGCACCTAGACTGCCTCTCCCAGTACTGAGAGTCTCATTTTCCTTGTCTTACCATGACACTCACCCCAGAATCTCATTGTGTAAGGATATTGATGTTTGCTTCCCCCATATCATCATGGATAAATAATGTGAAATAATATGTCTTCAACAAATTGCTAGTGTCAAAATTATAGCCTTGGGTATATAATTATAATTAGTAAGAGAAAAAGATATATGTTTGAAAATATCTACATGAGTTTCCACTCTTGATAGAATTATTCTATCATTTCACTCTTTCCCTGTAAGGTTTATGATGGAGCATAATTCTCCTTTGATTTGTTTTCATCCCATACTTGGGTCTTTTCTATCTTGGGTCTATAATTTCATCCCTCTGAGTAAATAAGCAAGAAGATACTACCTGGATTAATCAAGAAAATAATTACACTGTCTTCAGTTAACCTGAAGTTGGTTCTCAGGAACCAACTACAACATCCCAGCCATCATTTGTTTTGTTGTTGTAGGCTTTCTGAGTCAGTTAAGTACTTCCCCAGTGGTTGTCTTGTAAGATTTCTGAGTTATACTGTAGTCATTTCTTAGCATCATTATTCTTATTAAATCCATGGTTATTTATTTACATGATATTTTTTTCAAAAGATATTTTGGAAAGATTATTTTTCCTTCTTTGGCAAGTTCTATAATATCTTACATTCTTTATAATTCCATACTTGAATGAACATAACCTAAACCCAAAATGATCCTTTCCTTATGTTGAAATTCATTTTCACAGAAAGACGTACTGCCAGCAACTCTACCATGCTAGGATAATTGTCTTTTTCATTTCATGTAAATAACATAGTGTATTCAACATTTATTTAACTTGAACTTCTAGAGTGTGTTAGAGGAAAATCTGCAGAAGACAAGCTGAAAAAGCAGAAGTGATTTTGCTCTAGTAATACCAGCAGTGTGAGGGAGAGAGCCCAGACTGTAAGAGGATGGGTGGGAAAGATGTTAACAGCTGGGCTGGAGGGCTGCAAACCAGCCCTGTGCTAAGTGGCTTCAGTGAATGGGAAAGAACACTTGGGCTGGGGATGGAGCTCAGTGATAGAGTACTTCCCTAGACCCTCACTTTCATCCCATCAATACACACACACACACACACACACCCATACACAAACACACCTACACACACCTAAGAAAAAAAATTTCTTATTTTTATCACTTTTCCTATATAATTGAAATTATTTAGCATTAATCTGTATAGTAAGAATGTTTAAAAGAGTTAAAAATTTATAATTTTAAAAAAGATTCTATTAGTATGATAGAAAACA
This sequence comes from Glaucomys volans, assembly GCA_020662805.1. Taxonomy (NCBI): domain Eukaryota; kingdom Metazoa; phylum Chordata; class Mammalia; order Rodentia; family Sciuridae; genus Glaucomys; species Glaucomys volans. The sequence goes on from JAJEJO010051563.1 coordinate 115,784, forward strand.
TAATAGGAATAGAGAGTGATTTCTTAAACAGATGTTTCATTTATAAAATTAATATTCAGCAATGTTATTAATATTGAAATTTGAAAGTAATCCCCTAGTCAGGTACCAGTGTGTGGTACATTCCTTCACTGTAGATAACTGAATAGGAAAATCAAAGCATATTTGAAAAGACAAAAAATTTTCTGTACTGCTGTGAATGCCTGTCAACATGGAAAACCCCAAAGAATCTAATCGATAAATACAGCAAATTTGTTGACTTTTTAATGGCATATAAAACTCAATTGCATTTCTATATAACATTCGTCAATAGTATGTAAACATTAAAATGACCAGATATTCACTAAATATTAATATTTAATATTAAATATGCAATAGTAATATAACTACATATAAAATGTTAAAATAACTAGAGATAGTGTTTAAAAAGTATCTGGAGCTAAATATAATAAAAGACTTGCATGAATTTTGTGAAGAATATTATTTGAAAAAGTGGAAAAATAATAAATCAGTTAAAACAGATGCAACTCAATATCATCTACTGCATAGAATAATATTTACCTTAATTACTTGATATTACTGCCAATAGCATGATCGTTTGTGTAATGAATTGCTACATTTTAGCAATTTAGGGTAGACAACATATAAGTAATTATGATCTTTAAATCTGTTTTCTTTCTCAAAGTGACTAAAAAAGTTAAAATTGTGTTTCTGTTTTCTTATTTTTCTAAAAATCAGGCCACTTGGTTGTAGAAGAGGCAGCTCCTGTAGCTCCTCTGTGACCATGTTGTCATTGCTCTGTAACCCACTTTCAAATATTAATAACTATCCTAAAGTACCACCCTGTTTTCTAGGAAAAATCCAGGTGAATTTGTAAACAATGTTTGCAAAAGTCATCTCAATTTACAAGAAAACTAGAGAGAAATGTTCTGGTTTGTTTCATAGGGTGGTGTCTGGCTGCAGACAGCATTATTGAATATGGATGCCTGATCCCAGAAAATGGGGACCATTTTCTCCCTCCTTAAGCAAATTTCAAATGACCTGAAAAAGACAAGTAACTTTGTTGTTTATGAGAAATAGAGATTTGTATTTCTCATCATTCTGAAACAGAAAATCATTTATACAAGTGTAACCTGGGAAAAAATTAAGTTGCTTGTTAGCAGATACAGTAAATTAACAAGATCCAGTAAATTAACATCCTTATTATTTCAAGAACATCTTACATGTGCTTTGCAACAAGTGATGATCTGTGTAACTAAAATGAATGACACCCTTAGCAGTCCTTTCAATATTAAGTTCACCTATAAATGAATGTAATGAATAAAAACACATAAACATTTTAATTCTAACACAAATGCTACCAAGTTTTTATTTCTCGGCAATGAGGTAGATAAAAATTCTACAGTCTATATTTTTGGCCAGCTATTTAGGGTTGTAGGCCAATATTACTTCATCATGTAGCAGAAGAAAACCAAGGACTTCTTTCAAGGTCTGGGTTTTCATTCCACCACAAGTATGAGGTATGTGGTAATTCAGTAACTACCTGTCTTTTGTGACAATTGTTTGCCTTGCATTAACTTCATATTGATTTAATGTTTTTTTTTTCTGAAACTGTCACTTATGTACATGAAATCATTCAAATTGGAAGGAAATTCTGTTAAAATAATTTGCATCACCTCTGCAAAGTTTTCTACAATTATTCCAGAGAGTTATTTTCTTTTTCACTGTATTTAGACAATCTTATATTTCTAGTAAGTCATAAATAGTTTCATTGTAAACTTGTATCTTTCTTAGAAGAAAATGAAGTAGCAAGAATAAACATATTTTTCTCCAATAGATGAGAGAGGATATCTCTCAGTTTATTCTAGAAGTCTCCAAATGAGATCTATTATTTGGTGGTTGCATTTTTGTTCTCTATCTGACAAAAATTCGTTTTCATTTTGAATGCAAATTTTAGTAGTTGTATAAAATGCCTCAACTTTGAAAGCTAAAAGAGTGCTACTAGTTGGTAAGTGAGAAGCAGGGTGAAGCAGGATTCTTGGACAATTACAAGCAGACTTACAGGTCACACTGCTGTGATGTACTTTCCTTTCTTCTTAGATGACAGTTCGTGATGATGTCAGATCACACAATTTTAAAGACAATGATCAACCTGGATTAATCATTTTCCCTTCTTTTTTTTTTTTTTTTTTTTTTTTTTTTTTTAGAATTTAACTACTACTGATCTAGTTCAGAAGCTTTGAACTTGTCAGATGTTACCGGCTTTGCTGTGCTTGTTATCCATGGGTTTAACATGAAATAGAATAACTTTCCTAGAGGAAAATTAGAAAAAGAATTGTCACAGTCATATAGATATTAAGTAGTAAGACTTTAATGTATTTATCATACCAATATACCATTTCTTGTTAATTTGAAACATTGCTCTGTGGTGTCACTGGGTAAACAGAGTAATGCATTATTGTATCTTTTTCAATTTTCACATTAAATAGGAAATCAAGTGTATAATAACTATGTTCTTGAAAGAAAATAGTCCTCAAGTGACTCCTTTTCTAAACATTTTAGAATGCTCTCATTTATAAAGCTTGCAAGATAGAATTTGGTATATGTACATATTTATATATCTACACATGCACATGTGTATTTGTTCTTTCTCAGCCATTTCTTCCAGATAGGAAAATTTCTTAAGTAGTAAACAAAAATTACACATCAGTATTTATAAGAGAAGAATCCTTGACAAATTTTTGAATAAAAGTAACAAAAACATTAAGTAATGAAAATCAAACACATCCTAAGATAGTGTTTTCTGTTCCATGATTTGTTCCATAGTTATCCAAAACACTAGCACAATCTCTAGGTTCTCAGTCATGAGGTGTCACCAAGGGTTTCCTAGCTAAGTGTTCTGAAACTTGTTGAGTCCAACATCCTCCACTGCTTAGTTTCTACAATCTTCTCTTACAATTTCCTCAGTTGCTCACCACATCTCTTGTACACTTCTACCAGAGGAGGTCAATGCCCTGTGAAGAGGCTTTCTTATTTTATTTTATTTAATCCTCATTTTTTCTTTGACGGTTTCATAGGAAGAGTTGAAATGTCAGTGATACTGTTTTGAGTGGCATTGGAAGTATGTAAAACTGTGATATGCATTCTCTATTTTTCCACGCAAATAAGCAACTACTGTGACATTATGTTCCTAATTAGTTAAGCCTTGGTATAAAGAGCAATGCCTAAAACACCACATAATTTCCTGTATTCTGCCTATGGGGTTCCCAGGAAATGTTGTTCAGATATCCTAATTCCAGGAACTTCTAAATAGTAGATAGGTAAGCTAGCATTTGACATGAGTCTTAACTTTAGTTTTGACTGCTTATGCTATATGATGTCAGACAGATTGAACTCACATCAGTTGTATAACCATTTTTTTCTATTAAGATTAAACTGACTATGCAATTCTCTCAAAACACTTAGAAAAATATAGGTCTCCTCTCTATTCTTTTATAAAAGTGGATTTAGCCAGGATATGTGTGACTTCTTGTGACTATCTGCTATTTCTACATTTTTCTAAGGGTGACTCATTAGAAACTGTGTCTTCAGGGAAGGTGTTTTAGTGGTTTTACCCATTAGAGAATAATTTTTTTTTTTTTTTTTTTTTTTTTTTTTGTAATGGGGACTGAACTCAGGGGCACTTCACCACTGAGCCACATCCCCAGCCCTATTTTGTATTTTATTTAGAGACAGGGTCTCACTGAGTTGCTTAGGGCCTCGCTAAGTTGCTGAGGCTGGCTTTGAACTCGCGATCCTCCTGCCTAAGCCTCCCAAGTGCTTGGATTACAGGTGTGCACCACCGTGCCCGGCAGCCATTAGAGAATAATTCTGTGCAAAAATCCAAGATGTGCTTTAATTCTATGTAATGGTAATCACAGCCAAATTTTTATCAGTTCAAGGGCATACCCTGAATAAAGACACTGTGTGCCCTGAGTTAAGCAGCCCTGAGTTAAGATTTCAGCACATGACTTTTTGGGGAGTCAAACATTCATACCAGACCAGTACTAAGTATCCCTGGTTCCCTAACAAGTTGGCCAGGGCAACTTAAAATCAGTTGTAACTATCCAAATCTGATTTTGTATATCCAGTCAATTATCGATTTTCATTTTATTTTATTTACTGAAAGCTTTCATGAGAACTGTAGGAGAGAGATCATGCCATTAATTATAAAATATTTAATATATTCTTATAGTTTATACTTTCAACTACATAATCAAATTCGATTTCTCAAAAATCCCACACATCTTTTGAATTTTATCCTACAATGCAAATTCTAAACCCAAGCTGTATCTTTTCCACAGATGAGATAAATGTAATTCCTAGCTTAGAATTTCTTATTTATCTTTGCACCAAAACATTAAAGAAACAAATAACTTCTGTTTCTATTTGGTCATTATTTTATTCCAAGAATCACATATATAACACAGGAATGGAAAAGGTATATATGTATCTAGTATGGAAATATTGGTCAGAAGCTGTTCTATTCTGTCTCCCCAAAAGGCTCTTGGATCTGATGAATATGGAAGTGGTGTTTGCTTTTACTAAGCCTCACTCTTACTTTTTTCCCCTTCAGGAAATTCTCCTATAAACCACTTCTAAATAGGTCTAAAAAACAAGGTGAAAGAGCACTCTACCTTATAGTATGATATAACCTCATCTTTGCCTACAATCATTTTATCACTGTGATCATGTAAAATGCAACACTTGTAGGAACTGTTCAAAATCCTTCTGTCTTTGCCTCCATCTTCAGCTCCAGTCAGAGTCCTACCTTTATTTTGAAGGTATTAGAAGATGCTGGAGGTGTATCCCAAAATTAAACTATTCAGTCAAATGCAGAGGAAAGGTTTGCCTCTTAAGGAACAACGGTTATTGGTAGTATTTTTTTAAAAAAACTGCTAACCTGTGATGTGAGAGATGATTTATCACATTTCTGTTTTTCCTTTGCAGAAACCACAATCTTATGAGCTTGAATTCATTCTCACTTCCTGGCTTGCTGATTCTCTTCTCAGTCAGCAATGGGGAGCCTGAATGAGAGTTATGCATAATCCAAGATCCCAAACCCCAGACAGGATGCCTTTAAGGGATTTAGCAATTGTATTTATTTTACTCTCTCACTTCCTGTGAAGGTCTGTGCTGGAACTATGGATAAACTTGGTTGCACATTACGTGTTATTCCTGTCACAAGGAAGAAGCTAATCTTTCTCCAGGTGTCTGACTAATAAATAATTAGGAAAAAACTGGAGAATGTTAACATTCTGTCAAGTTAAGTTAAAAATGGAGATTTCACTCATCATTGGCTTGGGATGAAACTATTCAAGCTGACATATTTGTGAATTCAAAGTCGGTCGGTCAGAATCCCCTGAACCAAAATCTCCAGCCACATGATGTATGTAGACATCAGTTTCTGAGCTGTCTTGTAGGTAGGTATCCACATTTTACTACTTGATAGCTCCCTGAAGCCTCCCAGTTCATAAATATCTGGGCCTCTCAACACAGCAAGCAGGGAGCTGCTGTCTCCAGGAACACCAGTGATCTCATGGGCTGTGCTTCTAGTGCACCATCAGCCTCTAACATATATCAAAGTCTTGTACTTTGCCACTCTGGCAGTAATTCAGTAATGCTTCTCAACTATGCTAAGGAGTTCCTGGAAGTAGATACAGCTCTCCATAATGTAATTTCTCAGGTATAAAAAGTATAATTTCTCTGTCCACACTGTGTTTGCTTAACTTGATCATTCAGAATAATTTTCTCATTCATAAAGTTACTTTGTAAATAAAAATTTGTAATAAAATTCTCTGGAAATTCAGCCAAAATTTTAAAGAAATCTTCATTCAGGTGTGTGATTTGTTTCTTTCACATTTCCCCCAGATGATCTTGGGGATCATTATATGGCATTAATGATGAGGTTTGTAATTTAGAATTAATCATTTCCTAACTTATAACAATAATGTGCATAGGGGCTGGAGATCTAGCTCAGTTGGTAGAGTGTTTGCCTCCCAAGCACAAGGCCCTGGGTTTGATCCCCAGCACCGCCAAAATAATATAATAATAATAATAATAATAATAATAATAATAATAATAATGTGCATATATTGCAGTATGCCTAAGCAGAGACGTTTTCTAGGATAATACTTAATAGAACATCATTTCTTGATCAGAATATGCTGAGTCTACAATAATTCTGTGATCACCTGACTTGTAATAAAACTATAATTGACCAGAATCTAAATTGAATTTCTCAGTGTATCTTTCAGGTAAATATGTGCATGTTACTAAGTTCTGCCCAAGGAGAAGCTTTGCATTCTGTGCTTCTTGCTGCCAAAGAGAAAATGTACATCACAACTGGAGCTTCAGCCACCATCTTGGATTGTGAGGAAATTTGAGGATAGAAACCATGTACTTTAGTTAAAATGAACTCTTGCAGCTGTAACAAGGGGAGTTCTAAAATGCATCAATTTTAAAGAGAAGTAAATTGATTTCTCTTTCACTTAACAAATCCTCAGGTAAGTGGTCAAGGAAAGTCAAACAGTTTTGCTCTATTATGGATATTTTATGACCCAGGTTCTGTCCATCCTTTCCCATTATTCTCTAGCCCTGTTGGTCAACCTTATTGATGTCAGGAACCTGACAGAAATTCAAAATATAAGAACTCACTCCAGACATACCAAATCAAAATTTGCATTTTTGCACTATATCTAGGAAATTTGTTTCTATCTAATATATAAACATTTCTCAATATACTATATAATCTATATTTTCAAAAGAACATAATTTCCAAAAAGATAAATATTTTAAAATAGAAAAAAGGTAAGTTATTTTTTTCTCATAAAGTAATGACTTAATCATGTGAAATAAGTCTATTGTAAAGAAAATGTGAACTTGGGCTACTGGTGAACAGGTCTAAATTTGTGTATCATCCTTCTAAATAAAATCATGAAGGCTTTGAGATCTTAACCTCAAAGCCTTAATTATTAATGAAAACAAAGGCACTATTTTATAGGTAATACCAGGTCGTAGAGCTTGTCCATAAAGATGATCTCTAAAGAAATCTAAAAGGAACTCACTTTGAAAAAGCAAAAAACAAAGTTCAAAAGATTTTGTAAAAATTTCCACAAATATTTTCACCAAAAGATTTCACAAAAGCAGAAAAGAATTCAGTGTGAAAAATACAGGCTGGCATGGTAAAATCAAGGAACAAAATTAACTCATGTTTTCACTCAATGAGATTGTTAGTGCTGAATGTACCTTCCATACTAAATGATCAAAGGAAGAGTGTTTGCCTCCTAAGCATGAAAGATATGCCACTAGTCTGAATAAACCAGAGAAATTGCAACCTGCTTTATTATTGATTTATTTACTTATTGTCCTACCTACATCATTGTATTATACCATTCCCCAAAACCCAGGTCTCAAAAAATTTTAAAGCAAGTGGCTATTTTATAAATATATGCATTTTATAAACATATGCATTCATACATATGTATGTATATGTGTATATATTTATAGAAATGTATATATGTATTTGTGCATATGTGTATGTGTATATGTATATGTGTGTGTATAGCCTCAGGAGGCTGAGGCAGGAGGATGGAGTGTTTAAAGCCCAGCCTTAGCAAGAGTAAGGCACTAAACAACTCAGTGAGAGTTTTATTTTATATTTTATATAAAATATAAAATAGGGCTGGGGATGTGGCTCAGTGGCCAAGTGCCCCTGAGTACCAAAATAAATAAATAAATAAATAAATAAATAAATAAATAATCTTGATAACTGAAAAGAATTGCAATATTCATTTAAGAAAAATTTCCATACATTTCCCTCACCCAACAGCTGCCCTGAATACTTTATCATTTTTCTTTATAATTTCTCTGAATTTTCTCCAAGCCCCATGCTATTTATATCTACCTGCTATTTCCTTTTCCCCTTTATTTGTAAAGCCAGTTGGTCTTCTCAAAGACTTTCCTCTATCTTACACTTTATTTATTACTTTGGCAGCTCCAAGGAAAGAGGGAATGAAGAAGAAGAGAAGTAGGAGATCAGTGTTTAGAAAGATTTGTTAATAAAACTTAGGGATCTTGGTCCGTGTAACAGTAATAAGTAATCATTATCAGGAAGTCCGGTAAGAAGGGCAAGGTCAAAACTGAAATCCTGTCCTCATTATTAGACTCCATTCAAAGTTTAAATCAAGGACCTTAGCTTCCGTGCTCAATACAAATGCAATTTTCCCATATATCATGTTGATTTTAAGTTGAATTTTCTTAAAATATGAAGCTTATTACCATAAGCAGTCTAGTGGAAAACAACTGTGTTAAATGATGCTCTTTTAATTTTTTCTAGTTTGTTTTATATCTTCTAGTTTATCTTCAGTGTCTCCTGTACATTTAGCTGATTTCCAATTTCTTTTTCTCTTTCTCTATCTTTTTTTTGGAGGGGAGGAGCAGTCCTTCCTCAAATATAAATACACACACACTTAAGGATTTCTGTTTATAAAAACATAAAATGTTTTAATTTTAATTTATTTATTTGATTACGTATCCATGAAATGTGAGGCTTCTAATTAATTTCCCCTCAAAAATGTGAAATTCTTGCATTTAATTCTGGCACCCAATATTGTCGGAAAATGTCTTGAAAATGTGTTACCTTGGTTATTTAAAACTTTGTTTTTGATCAAAGTTTGAAACCACTAACCCCATTTTGGGAACTTTAAAAATACTAAATAATGAATTTAAGAGTTCAAGTGTTTTTCTTTTCCTGAAATTCTTACATGTATTACTTCTCTTAATATTAGTTGAATGAAGATAATTAATTGGCTTTTTAATATCAATTTTAATTTTTCTTTGAAAGAAATCACATTCTTGAATCCTAAAGTAAAAAGTATCCTTTTCATATTTTACAAAGGAATTGAAATATGCCCCATTAAAAAGTGTTGGTCTTTGCTTTTCTTCACACACTGTTAATCTCCGTCTCCAATTTAGATGAAAATGCATTTGAATGAGTCCTCCAGCTTGAAAGCTGATTTATGATGTCAGGCAGTTTCATACTCATTCAACGGTGATCACACAGCATCAATTCCTGAGCTGTAGATTACTCCGATTTAATAGTCAGATAGTTCCCTGATACAACACTTCATCCTCAACCTTGTCTGACTTTTAGGATATAAATTAATTTGTTTTCTTTAAGCAGATATTTTAAAATATTGTTTATAAGCCATGGTTTGCAACTGTACGTGGGTAACAAGTGGAGCATGCTCAGTTGAAGGAGAATGTCTTTATCCACAGAACTGTAAAGGTAGCTCCTATGCTCCCGGTGCTTTCCCTTGAGTCAGTCCTCACTCCATCTTCCCTCCATACATAAACAAGCTGGCGTGAGAGGATATTGTTTTCTTCCCCTCCCCCTCCCCCTCCTCCTCCTCCTCCTTCTTCTTCTCTTCTTTTCTTTTCTTTTCTTTTTTTTTTTTTTGCTGTCTTATGTGTTTCTGAAGATCTAGAAAAATGTCATAAAATGTTTAATAAAGACAAATATCTTCTTTATGCTCAGAAAGTTCTGTAAAAATAGATCCTTACCCTGTGTGTCAGCATTTCCAAAACTAAGTGTACTGAACTATCTTACTCCTGGCCTCCCTTGTGGGTTCTCCAGTTCTCACTTGGCCTCTAGTTACAGTCTGTTCAGGTTCACTAATTATACAGTCATCCATCACTGAACATCAAGGATATGTTCTGAGAAATGTGTGGTTGAGTGTTTTCATTGTTGTGTGGATGTCTCGAACAAACAAGTAAAATAGCCTACTGCACACCCAGGCTGTATTGTATATACCCTATTTGTAAATTCATCTTTACCTTTAATTTGTTGTTGTTGTTGTTAAACATTTAACATAAAAACACATTTTCCTAGGTTTAAATAGGGCCAGGATCATTGACATCACTGTGTTCCACTTCCGCACCTCTCCTATTAGAATGTCTTCAGGAGCCATAACACCCTGGTATGAGTATAATAGCACCACAAAACAATATGTATTTAGTGTATTGAGAAAATAAAGCAAAGCTCAAAAATCAGAAAATGGAGTAAGGAAAATTAAAAAGTTTTAATTCAGGAGAGAATTTTCAAAAAAAATGAGATTTTATAAAAACATGAAAATGGGAACATCATAGCATTACTAAATATTAAATAATAATGTAGAAATTGTATGTCAAACACGCACATAAATTTGTCTGATTAGAATGTGTACATATAGAATTATTAACAATTCTTAACCAAGTATACTAGCAAGAAAAACCACTGTCTTAGAGCTTCTGCCAACTTAGGAATTAGAAATATTATAGCCAGGCACAGTGGTATTATAGCCAGGCACAGTGAAGCACACCGGTAATGCCAGCTACTCAGGAGGCTGAGGCAGGAGGATCACAAGTTCAAGGATAACCTAGACAACTTAGTGAGACCCTGTCTCAAAATGAAAACAAAAAAGGCTAGGATATAGTTTAGTGGTAGAGTGCCTCTGGGTTCAACCCCCCATACTATGAATGAATGAATGAATGAATGAGATACAATAAAATAAATATCAAGTATTGTAATAACAATGTCTTCAAATGGAAAGGAAAAGAAAATGATTAATTAAAGGGTTCATCAGATAACCTAAATGACAGTTGAGGGACATCTATAAAGAAATAACTTTGCTGCGCCTACAAAGTTAGATACAAAGAACCGAAAGAAATGCAGAGAAAATCTTTAGCTTTACTCAGTAGTTTCATTACTCACATTAATATTGAATTGTTTTATTCTAGTTATGTTCTTCTCACATAAAGCAAGCAGGTATGCCATCTTCATTAGAATGTAAACTATCCAGTATAACAGAGAAGGCAGACAAATACAGAAAGGAAAAAGAATAGACTTGAATTGTAAATATTTTATCAAAATTATCTATTTATCTCCTGCCCTCCCTACTTACAAAATCCTCTCTAGACCTGTCCATTGAATTGTACTCAACCTACACTTATATCCTGTTTTCTAATATCCCTTTTCAAAAAATCTTTGGAGAAATTCTTCACTTCATGTGGAAGTAGAAATGTACATATGAAAACTGGAACACCTCATTCAGTCAGACGGTAATGAACCTTTGAAGTATTAACAGGACCACGTCACATGAATTGAAAAAGAATAAAAGAAATTATAAATATTAGAGCATCAGAAAAATAATGAATACAATTAATTAAAATACATTGAAATTATAAAAAGTTCACAGCAATTCACCAAAGGGTAAATTAGCATACAATACTATAGCATAAAATAATTTTAAGAAGACTAATATAAGAAAAATATTATTCTTTTGAGTCTTTTTTGATATCATTGGCATTTTATTAATAAAGTACATAAAATTAGTTAACAATTCTAAAGAAAATTCAGGAGACTGTCTCTGACTCAAGAAACAATATTAGTTAAATAACCACTTAAGTAATATAGAGAAAATCATGTTAAATATTTTTAACTTAAATAAATATAATTTTAATTATCCTCCAGTGCTCCCTGAGACTGAGAAATATGTAAATTTGTAAGAATTCATCAAGTCTAAAATTCTTTAACTTAAATCTGTGAAGCTAAAGATTCTATTACATTAAAAGACTTTGAAATTAAGAGAAGAACATTGATGTATTTCACCAACTAAAGAGGGAGCTACAAATTTCTATAAATAAAAATGTGAATTATATAATAAATATATAGTTTAAATAAACAAATATATATTTAATAAATATATATTTATTTTAACTAAATATATAGTTTAAATATATAGTTTAAATAAACTTGCCCAGGTGGTCATATACCTACTGAAGTAATTTAATTATTTGACAAAACCAATAAAATTGTCTAAGGTATACTATGCCAATTACCACAACTGGTTTAATTTTCTGGTAGTAACTGGGGTAGTTAGAAAGTTCTCTTTTAATGGGTATGCATTGTCAAATCTGAGATGACTTAAGACTGAGCAGACAAAAAACATGAAAATAAAGTACATAGCATTATTATTTTTGAAAGAAGGAAGTTTTGCATATTTGGTAACTTACATGCTTATAGTGTACAAAAATTTGGTGTTTTAGGGTGATAGTATTTTAACTTCAAATATATATATTTATATACATATTTAAATTTTATATTGTATAATTCTATATACATATATGTTTAAATTTTAGTTTGATATCACTAAGTCATGTTTCTGAAAATATCCAAAAATTAGAAAATCTAAAAGGGATATTCAACTTGGCAAATAAAGTTTAAAATGTCTTGATGTCTTTAATTAAGTTTCTTTCTGTACTAAAGCATTCATGTAGACCTTAGATACAATTGTTAAAATTTGATAGTGTATCAAGATTAATGAATAGAAAAACCAGACCAAAGCTTAACACAAAATTTGTAAGAAGACTTCTTAGTTTTCATCATCTTGTAGAAGCTTGGGTTCGGACAAAAAAGGGATTACCTTGTGTCATCTATGGTAAGTGGAAGAAGAGTAAATTTTGAGGGACTGTGTGGATATACCCAACATTTACTTTCAGGATTCGTGGTACAGACTTAGAGAATGCTAACCTATTTCCTGTCTGCTGTAGGCTATTTGCCCCACTTCTTAACACTGGCAGTGTTAATAGTGGCAATAATGTCTGAAAAGCATTTTTAAATTATAATGCATAATTCTGTGTACTGGATAATCACAAAGGGAAGGACATGAAGGAAAACAATCCTTCCAAAAAAGGGTAACAATATGTGTTGATAGAAAATGTTTGCATCCAGAGAGCATTCCAAATATATTTTATCATTCCTCTGGGATTATATCTGAATGTCCCAGGATCATCTCTCTTCTATCAGAGTATCACTAGCAGAAAGCGAACAGAGTTTGAAATGTGACCCAGACTTTAGAAGATGAACCTCAACCTTCTTTCTCTGTGGGGTGTATTTTGGCATGTAACACTGAAATTTAAAAGAAGTCTTTTTAAAAATAATTCCAAATCTGGACTTTGAGTTTCCACCGTAAGGGATTTGTTTAGTTTTAATCTTGACATATTGTTTAAATCAATTAAATTTTATATTAGGAAATGACTTTTTATCAGAACATATACTTTCTCGGCATATAGAAGCAGGGAAAGGAGTCATCCTTGTGGATTTGGATAGGTCATTTATGGTTATCCAAAAAGAAAGTGCTAGAGGCAGAAGTTTGTATACTCCCCAAATTCATATGTTGAAGTCCTAACACTGGTCTTTGGGTGGTAATTGGAGACAAATGAGGTCATGGGAGGGAGCCTTCATAATGGGGTCAGTGTCCTTAAAGGCATATCCTCTCTCTTCACCATTTGAGGACACAGTGAGAAGGTGGCCATCTATTAGTCAGGAAAAGAGTCCTCATCGGTCCCTGACTATGCTGGCATCCTTACCTCAGAATTCCAGAACTGTGAGAAACTGACTCTTTTTCTAACATGATTTTCATATTTATCTTATAGACTTGATTTTCTGTGATTTATTGAATAATGAATATTTCAGTTAATACTACTTCAAGTAAATATCTAAACCATTTTTGTTCTTTCCTGTGTTTTCAATTATTCCATTTTTTAGTGTATTAGTAAAATTAACCTATATATTTAGATACAATTAATCATTATTACATTCTCTCATTCTCTATTTTGAATATTTAATAGCATATGGGGAGAAAATATGCAAATGCATATATGTATATATATTATATATATATATTTAATTCAAATAAATACATAGAAAGAGAAGGAGTGAAAACACAAGAGAAATTTTGATCCCAGACCATGAGTTAATAACCTGAGTTAGAGCCCACCACCAATGAAGTCACAGTCATTGGACAATTAGATATTTTAAGTTAGTAATTTGACTACATGAGGTGGACACTGAATGCACTTCAAATCTTTTGCTGAGAGGTTGCAGACTGGTTCTCCCAGAGGAGAAATTATAGCCAGCACACTGATTTACTAAGATTTTACCCCTATCATTTCAACAGCTTTCCTCCATTAGTCGTAGGCCAATGACTTGATATTTCCATGTGAGAAACAAGGACTTTTGACATCACCAAAATATCTTACTTTATTTTTATTGACTCTTTATAGTTATATATAGCATTGAGATATGTTTGCCATGATCACAAACACATGGGATGTAATTTGCTCTAATTTAGTCCCTAGCACTGATAACGCTGTTTACCAGTGATGAGTTCTGCTTCCTCAGGTGTTGAAGTATAACGCCAGAGAAGCACGCCAAGGCAAGCATGTTAAGCAGGCTTTATTTAAAAGTAGTAATGCAAACTTCTCCCAGGAGGGAGAAGGGGGGCCATGGCTGGTGTTCTGGAATCCCCGAGAAGCACCCTACATCTGTTACAGGTTAGGGTCTTCTTTGTTCTGCTCCTTCCTCTGACCCTTATTTCTCCTTCCTGCCTATGTAGTGGTGGTGACACAGCAAAAAAGGTGAGATGCAAATGGCAGCGGGAAGGGTCACATGGAGATTCAGGTGGGCGCCCAGGAGGCATTAATTAGCAACTCCCGGCCTGCAGTTTTTTGGGAGGGGCAGTTAAGCAGGTAACCTTGGTGATCAAAAAGGCTCTGGAGACACTGGCATTCCAATCTCCCAGGGGTGTCTCCAACTTCCCAGACTCTGATTGCCTCCATTCCTAGATTTGACCAGATTCCCTATTTCTACACTAACTGCCTGTCCAATTCTGGCTTCAGCACTTCCCCTCCCCTAGCTCTCCTCCCTCTCCTCTACAGAATTTCTGCAATTGTGTATGTGTATATAGGCATTATTTTTTAATTAGTGTCTTGTGGAGATACTTGATGTTGAGATTGTTTTCTTTTATATGCAGAAGCTAATCCAGAACAAAGGGGGGTGGAGAAAAAGAGAGCGAGAGAAAGGAAAAAAAAGGAGGTGAAAGGGAGTCTTATCAAAATAGAGGAAAAAGCAGTAGAGTGGTGGACAGGGATTGAGCAGGAAGAGAGAGGGACTTGAAAACAGAAGAGCAGTAGAAAGAATCTGATGGAACTTTGGTATGTACACATGAGAATAGAGCCCAGTGAAAACCAAAATACCTTTTGTTAGGCAAAAGGACCACACCAAAACCCACGTTTCAGACAGGGGATTTTATTTGGAGTGGCATAGTGGCCACTCTGGGTGATAAAGGCAGCAGCAGAAGGGAGGAGGGAAAATGACCCTGAGATTAAGTACCTTCTTAGGGGCAGGTGTTGAACTGGGATTGGTTTTAAATTCATTAGCTGGGGTGTTCCCTGAGCTGGATTGTGTCTGGGGATTGGCTAGTATATTTGGGAGGTTGGCTAAGGGCTGGCAGGAAAGGTTTGGGTTGCTATTGGCTGAAGGCAAACTGGAAAGACCTGGGTTGACTGAGGAAGTGCATTCAGCAGCTGGCCATGTGGAGCTTCCCTGGGAAAAGGAGACTGATCAGTCCATTCAACACCTTTAATTAGTAAGCACAACCCAAAGAATTCAGTGGACACTGAGTAACTGATATTCGATAAGAACTGCTGGAGGTCCCACAAAAACACTATATAAAACAAGAAGGGTTCTTGCCTTCAAGGAACTTACATTCTAATTCCAACAAGAAGGAACATTATGGTTTTCATATGAGGTGTCACCCTGGGTCAAGTAGTTTTTATATCCATTGGCAGCCTGTTGCAGTATATGCAGGATTGTCCAATTTAGTACCGAAACTCCTTAGTTCTGAGCACAGCTGGGTGGGCAGGTCAGCATTTAAACAACAT
Source organism: Glaucomys volans (assembly GCA_020662805.1). NCBI lineage: Eukaryota > Metazoa > Chordata > Mammalia > Rodentia > Sciuridae > Glaucomys > Glaucomys volans. The sequence goes on from JAJEJO010051563.1 coordinate 131,585, forward strand.
TATGTATTGCTATTAAGACTATAAAAGACTTAACAAAGCTCTCTATCAGGGAAATGCTGCAGATGTTCCTGCTGAAGAGGATGGATTGACCACAGGAGATCTTCTATTATTAACTTGAACAATAAGTTATTATGATAAAAGTTCTCAGAAAATTAATAGATTTTATAAATGAAGGCACAAAACCTCTATCTCTTCATTATTCTCTAAGAACTTTTACAAAATCATTCCAATGGAAAGTTTTATGTTATCTTTGCTATTCTCTTAATTTTAATATCTATGAAAATAGCTATTCATTGAACTTGGCAATCAAGCAAGTATGATTAGTCACTACAGTGGTAACAATTGAAAAAAATGGAAACAATCAGAAAGACTCAAAATTTGAAAACTCAAGGTTATAACACCTCTGTCAACACATGTGGAAGGCTGAGTATTCAGATTGTAATTTGGAAGTATAGCTTGAAAGTTAGCCCTTATAGATTAACAGACTGTCAGGAAAGTTCAAAAAAGACAATAAGCCACATAAAGCAATGTGGAGGGTGAAGGAACTATTTGATGGCATCCATCCTAAAGTAGAAGAAATAAATTTAGTGTGTGTGTGTGTGTGTGTGTGTGTAAAAAGCACAAAAGAAATGCTAATATATTAGAGGCATATGTAAAAAGTTTCAGATTTGTGGCCCCTGAATACACTCATTACATTTCACAAATATAAAACTATAGGACATGTATTTTTTGCATTAAAAACAATGATGATACATTTTCCTCTCTAATTTTATTTTTCAATAGAATAGAGAATCTTAACCAGAAAACTTCCCAGGATAATATTGTAAAACACATAAGCCTTGGTTAAATAATTCATTTCTTTAATATTAATATAATTTTATTATTGGTGCAGAATGTAATCTATCAAGTGAGATAAATTTATGAGACCATGTTCTAAAACTTACCTTGTTCCTCTACCTCCTAGCCCTACCTAGATTCCACCTGCTCAGGCCTCAAGGATTTTATACCTGAAATTAGTATCCTCTAGTTCTTCTGTTTCATTTCTTGTGTCCTCATCAGTTTTTACCCTTCTGTCTTCACTAGCTAATTCCTGATAGTAATTCAGATACTTTATAATGTCTGATTTATAATAAATAAACAGCTTCACAATAAATACACAAATCAACAAATGAATAAATAAAATTAAAAATAAAATCTTAAGCAGATAGTAAATAGGTGGAAAGGTGAAACCATTCTTCACACCAATAATGATGTTTTCCTTCAGAGAAACGCTTAACACTGTATCATGAAGTAGATGTGGTCAAGATCTTTGGCCATTTTTTTTCTTTTTGTTAGTGTACATTGAAGAAAAATTAATATCTGTTAATCCCCAGATAATCCTCCTTTTGTTTAGGAATCTTGTTCACTGGCATTCTATAAAAAAACGGGGGCAAAAGGATTTTGTTTCCCTGAACAAAGAAACTTATAATTGAATTTCAACCAAAGCCTAAATTCTGTCCTAGAAAATGTAATTAAACATAATTAGAAAATCTCACACGTCCTAGCACATTAACCTCAGTAGACTATAATAACAATTTGTCATCTGCCTTTGGTTGTTAAGTAACAACCTTAGCTCTGTGTATAGGGACATTGTAGGAGAGCATGGGCTGAACCTAGTACAGGTGAGAGCTCATTCTGACTGTCAGTGCATCCGAGAGAAAATAAAGGGAACATGAAAGGTTTTGGTCCACCTTTCTTCATGTTCAAAATTTGTATCATACTGTCATTATATGAAAGAGTATTTTCTGGAATGGAAAGAAACATTCTGAATTTGAAAAAATATATTATTTGAATTAAGTTATGTTGTTTAAATTGAGTTGACTCCATTCTGTACCAAAAATGCATCAATAATTACCAGGTGTGATCACGGGGAAGGCTGTCCAAGGGCTCCTTCTCTTAGAAGCACTATCTGATCTGGAGAAGGAAAAAAAAATGTTTAATTTTATTTGATTTGTCAAGCAAAAAAATCAGAGATAAGGAAACAATTATAAACTTTATGAAGGAACTTTTTATATCATAGTCTGTGCAATTTTCTAAATACTAACTAGAGTATAGTACAGCATAAAAAGGGAAAAATTGTTTTCCAAAACACAGAATATTTGAATGCTTAATCTATCTTAAAATGTTGGATTTTTGAATAAATGATCATTAAAATCTAACTTTTGAAATGCAAACTCTCTGTTGTAATAAAACCTGAGAATTAGAGCTACTTTTCAGAGCATTTGTGCATTTATTTACATCTTGCATTTGTCTCTTTTGGATGGCATAACAGTGGATAATTTACTTAAATTAGGATGACAGAATTAAAGTCTCATCCTAGCTTGTATTAAGTGAAAAATGTTTATAAATAATTAAATTACACTTCTTTCAATAGTTATTAATAATGTATAATCAATATTTGTAAGAAGCAAGCACTGGTAATAAGAAAAGGTATCTATTTTGCAGTGTAACTGAAAAAACTGAGCTCGGATCTATTTGGCTTTGAAGCATGGGTTATCTAAGGTATCATTCATTACCTTTTTGATATTTTTTCCATTGAATAAAATTAACTCATACAATTATTGTAAATATGATAGCCTTCAAATTATAAAACAGAATTTAACATATTGAGAATAATTATTTTCAAGAAACTGTAGTCTTATTTTTAAGTATTTCAACTTTTAAATGAAAATGCAAGCATTTTTTTAAAATTTCAATAAAAGTTAAAACATTATTCTACTTCCATATTTAATGTGAAATAAAACCAAGATAGAAGTCATCATACGAACTTTAAAGCTTAAATGTTAATTATAAACCTGGCCAATGGGCAATTAAGATATAGTTCTTAAGTGGTTCCATTAAGATGAATTATCCTAATATGGTCCTTAAATTAGCTCAAAATTTACATAATAAGTAATAATTATAAATATTAAAGGTCCTATCTACTGTTTCATTAACAGCATCTCCTATGCATATAGTCACTGAGGTTAGGAGAGCATATTCAAAATATAATAATCACACGAATTGTCTCCTTGGCAAGCTAATCTCTTTTAATAAAGTACAAAGTTACACAAATCTGCATTTAACACAAATTATTATTGCTTTTATGCCTTTATTTTAACACTTATTTTTTTTTCTAAGGAGTTTAGAGAATGCCTAGGGTCAGAATCTAGCATCATAATTAAATTTAATCCAACAAACCACACACAAAGCCCACATTTCCATCATAAAGTAGAACTCTAGGAAATAATTCTCTACTCTAGGAAGTTTTGTTAGTGCAATTAAAGAAATCCAGCCTAATAAATGACTAATTAGCTTGCATTGAATTTGAACAAGAAGCAGTAAATATAAAAAGGTGTATTGGCTCTGTGGGCAATCTTTATACTAAGTCCTGTTTATGAAAGGGAGGCAAAGGAAAAGATAAAGGGACAGGGAAAGACAGAAAACTTTTCCTTGTTCACCTGGTTTCAAGAGACAAAAAGTAAAGGACACAATTTGTGGTTTCAGAATTTTATGACATCTTCCAGGACTACATTAAAAAGTGGACTTGTAATTCAACTTCAGTTCAGGAAAGAGTCAGCTATTCTACATCACACTGCCATTAAGAAATTATACTAGAGCTCAGGGATATGAAGCTTGTATGTAGGTCCTGTGACAGCAGTTTGTCAGAAAATGGCTCTGTGTCTCACTTGATTTTTTTAAAGATAAGGTAGGCTGTGACAGAAGAAAACAAAAGCAACAAAGGAACAAGAAAGCCAAATGGAGGGAGAAGGCATGACAGTTCAGAAGGCTAGAAGAGGGTGTCCAGAGCCAAAGTTGTCCTTCTTCTAATCAGAGCTATAGGGAAAGGTGGGATACCCCAGGTGGAACACCACAGTGGTCTCAACGCCATTTTGCTTGATAGTGACAAAAATGAGTTGAAAAAGTTATGCACACTATTGAGCACTTTAGCCTGACATTCAAATTTTTAACCATGAGTTAAATACTTGCAAAGTATCAGATCCCCACTACATCACATGCATTACAGTTAGTGCTTATATATAAAAAAGATGTAAGCTAATGTCATAATAATATTAGATAATAAACATCCATTTAAAATAACTATATATTAACAAGTGCTTCTTTAATGGGTACAATATTATGATAGCTCCTTTACATTCAAAATCTATATTATAACTCCTGGTCCCAACAGAATTTTATCTCAGCATCTTTCATTGATCCACAATAATACCTCTCTCAAATGAAAAATCCTCATCTGTACATGTTTCATGATAGATGCAAAATTCAAATTTTCTTCCCATGATTAGATGCTTCCAACTTTGACAATAAATTATCCAGATTGCATTTTCATTTTAATTATTAATAGTATAGGATTAATAAAACCCACTAGATATAATGCTATAAATTTTACTAGTGGATCATTATTAAAATGCTTCTCTTAATGAGAAAGAAATCATAATACTTATTGCTAGAATGAAATCCAAGTATATAATAAAATTTATAGTCATATGTTTTTTAAAATTCTAGCTCTGGGAAAACTTATTTATGTAAACAAGAATGGAAGGTTTTTAAAATAATGTTTTGCTCAACTATTTGAATTCCTTTAGTATTATAGGCTAGAAGTCATACACTGATTAATCATTAAAAGTTAATTTTTATTGCTTTATCACCTGAAATTTTGATTTGCTGTGCCTTTCATGTTAATTAAGCAAACAAATGCAAAATTATTTCCCCCCATTTAGTAAAAGCACTTATATTTTTAGTTTATTGGAGGTATACTATACATGCTCACTTTTCACTTAGAGGAACTTCTTTCTAATCTAAAGTGCTTTATGTAGGAAAATCAAATTATTTTAAATTTTGATATGAATTTTCAAGTTCTATGTTTTATTAACAGGCATATATTTTGTCATGTGTTTCAAGTATATTTTCAGGAATACTCTGGAGTTGTAGGTTGAGCTCAGTGAATATTATAGATATTGACCATATAAACCAATTGGCAAAACCAGTTATCATACCCTTCCTTATTTAATCAATCAGCCAAATCAGATTTGTTTTCTGTCACAAAAAGACTGAATTCATTCTTTAGTTTAAACATTCATATTAATAGAGATTCCTATCATCACTATTTCTCATCTACTTCTCAGTCTCATTCTTTTTAGAACATTCCTCTCTCAAGGTTGAAAAATGGGTTCTGCTAAAATAAAAATTATTTAGAAATATCTCATTATTAGGTGCATCAGGGTTTTTAATACTAATGATAATACAACAAAAGAAGACAGAGGATAGATAGTCCAGAGGTAAACACCTCTTTTGTAGAATTAGACAATTGGAAAGGAGAAGTGGGAGAGGGAATTGATGAGAAGGAGTTTGTGCAGACATTGACATATACCCACAAACATACCCTTTGGGAAACCTTGTGTACCTTCCATCAATGGGAGAAAGAACAGGTTTAGCTTATCTCCTACACTGCTACTACAATGAATGTCAGGAAGCAGGAAGTGGTGGAAATTGAAGAGAGCCGTTTATTTCAAGTAGTGAGAAAAATTTCCAGAGAACCAAATAAAAGGAGTAATGCTTGAAATATGAGAAAGGAAGAGAATTTCCTTGAGGGGACATGCTGATAACTGAGCATGTGCCCTGTTGTCCCCATATTCTTGAGCATAAAGCCTATATTCATATACAGTCCCATGTATATAATTAGGTCATCCTCATGTTGCAACTATGAATTATGCTTTCCAGAAACATAACTGACAGTGAAGAATTCTGCAGTCTTCAGAACACTTATGAATTCCATTTCACACTAAAGTGGTCAATAAATCCTGATACTTACTGAAAAAATATGAATAATGCCATCACAAAAATCATATTTATTTACATACAGATGAATTTTTTCATTCAAGACAAATTATTTTTAAAGAATTAGGTTTTAAGGGTTTACTGTTCAAAAGTCTGATAAAATATAAGTCAAATACGCGTTATGTTCTTTTAGAAGAGGTCCTTGACTCCAAGTTAAAAATGCATTAAATGACCTTTAAGATGTGCATGTATACTGTTGAGGTGTTTATTAGCGACTATAAATCAGTATTTAATTTGGATGTTAGAAAGTCATGAACAAATAATTGAGATCTTTGAAAATGAATTTGATTTAAAAGCTAAAAAGAGGAAAACAAGTATTACTTCAAATTCCTTGCCAATTCAGTAGGGTTTTGTAGGATTTTGAGATATTTTGCAGTAATAATTTAGAATATATGAATTCTTCTTTGAAAAGTGGTATTGACTTAATGTTACTAAATAGATCAGGAATGTGATCTGTTCACATGAAGAAGAAAATCTCATCTGTCCTAAGTTATAAAGGAAGCCAGACTTTGACTTATCAGTATCTCTGGAGCTACAACTAAAAGAACTGGAGAGACCCCAAACATATTATACACTCAACATTTCAGTCATTTCACAAAAGCATTTAACAACCAAAAATGTTTGGCATTCACATTTCAAATATAAAAGCAATCAGCTTTTTATTTTTCTATAAGGGGCAATCCTTGATATAAGAATAATATTCTAGAAATTTTAGTAATAAGTTAGCAAATCTTTCATTTAGAGAAATCAATTAATGACTTAATGTGTTTGTTTTTATTATGACAATAGTTTTTCAGTATCATATTTTTTAATGGTTTTTGGAAATATTGTCATAGATTTTGAAAGAAAATGTTAACAAAATACTGTAGGGGAGGCAGGGTGTGGTGGTGCACACCTGTACCCCAGCCATGTGGAAGGATAAGTCAGGAATATTGCAAATTTGAGAGCTATCTGGGTAACTGAGGGAGATCCTGTCTCAAAATAATAATAAAAAGAACTGGGGATGTGGGGACTTAGCTCAATGGTAGGGCACCCCTGGGTTCAATCCCCAGGAGAAAAAAAAAGAAAATGAATTTTAGAGAAAAAAGTAATAAGAATTTGAAAATTCTTCACATTAATTATTATCAAATATGACTGAGAATAAATTTGCCTATAGCAATGTTATATGTTCTTTAGAATTCCAGAAAGAAAGTAAAAGCATTGTTTGAAATTTTCAATAAAATACAACTTGGCAGTAATAATAATTTCATATGAAAGTCATCCAAACTTTAATGAATATATAAAGAATAATACCAAAACCCAATTGTGATTCAGTTTTAGACTTCCAACATATAGTACTAAAATTGTACATTCCTTTTCATTAATTAAGCATAGCCTACAAACAATCTAACAAAAAATGATTAATCAGAAACTGAAGTTGTGTGTTAATTATGATCCATTGAAACATTTTATACCGCAGCATAAGCTTTTTATATTATCTTCAGCTTGCAATGCTAATGTTAATTACTGTATGGATTAATAGCTGTCAAGTGTGTCCTACTTTCAGTATAAATGAATATAAATTAGCTTCATATTTTGGCAAGAAATATAGTTCATCACTTCTGAAATTCTTTTAACTCTTATATGCACATATTGTTATAGAATTCAGAGTTACAATTATATATTTCTCTGAAAAGAAAATTGTTCTTGATTTTAAAGCTATAAGAAATAACCTTGGTTCTGTTCTTTCTGTAATTGAGTTTGCTGATTGAGCAGGCTGCAGAGATCAGGACACCTCTGAGTGAACACTGTGGAGAGTGAACCAGCCCTAAGGCTATGACCCTGAGCTGCCACCATCAAAAACCTGTGTGCTATTTTCCCTAGCACACTGTTTTGCTCATTAAAAATGAATTGGTATTGAAGAATTTTCTTTTTCCAATATTTATTTGAGGTTTAAAAAATAAGTTCACTTCATTTAAGAAAAAAACTGAAAAATTTTAAATAATGGAATAATCTTATCAGTAAAGGTTTAGCCTCTCTCTCACACTCTATCTCTTTCTATATATTAATTTGATTGTATTTATAAAAACCCTGTTTCCAAAAGGGTGAAATATACAAGTATCAGGGTTCAGACTTCCACACGTCTAAACTGGGGACACAATTCATGCCATAACAGACTTTGTTTTTAGAGTATCAGCTTATGGGAAACTTCTTTCATAGTTTTTAGATTTAAATGATTCCGGATGATGAGGTGCAAATTATAAATACTGAATCAAAACACTTATTGGTTGAATAAAATGTTATTTTTTGTCACTTAAGTCCTATCTACTCTTTTCATTTGATAGTATAGTCATATAATGTTCAGACTACACTTTCACAGAAGGTTTTAGGAATTTACATATATATATGTGAATATTTTGTATATGTACATTTTGTGTATGTGTACATATTTTGTGTATATATGTATATATATATACACACACATATATACCAAAATGTGTGTATATATATAAGTATATTTACACATATATATATAATTATTTAGTAATATAAAATTAAATGTTTTTTTAAATTTTTTAAAAGGATTCTAGAAAAAATTGTATCTGGGGGAAAATCCAGATATTTAAAGACTTTGAAAAACTTATTTGGAAAATATCATTAGATAGAATTTCTAGCATAATTTAGAAAAGGATATAGCAAACTTGCTCATCTTTGGAAGGCAAACAGAGAGGTCAAAGGTGTGAGGAGGCAAATCTGAGTTCAATGTAAAGAATGATGTATTTGATATATAAAGACTCAAAATCAAATATATGACAGTAATCATCTTTGGGAAGTGTTCATAAGTGGATAGTTCCTTCCATTTGGTTCGAAAATATTTAGTAAGCACAGGCTATATGAGAGTGTCTGAGGCGGTGACCAACACCAGACCTGAGGATGAGCATTTTCATGCATGAATGGTCGGCCTTGGGCTCCCTCTGGTCTTCAGAAGAGTCCTTATTTGATATGATTCTAAAAGGTTTAATATGGTACTGGCTTTTTAACTTCAATGAACATACAATGAGTTTGATGATAAAATATATACAGTACAGTACAAAGAAAGTTTAATAACGTGTGAAGCCATTTTCTGGCCAGATCCATTTGCTCTCTGCTGAGGAACAATAACACAGTTCACTTTTATTTATATTTTTTAACCATGTCATGAGCTACTTTGAAAAACTTGATGAGAATATGCTATTCGAAGCTACAAAATACCCTGTTTTCTCATGCAGCCTAAAAGAGAGAATATATAGTAACATATTGGATAATAGGAAATCGACTAATTATTTCTAACTTAATTACTAGAAATTCTTGTACAGTTTTTGTTAGCATCAATTTAGCTCTGAGAAGCAAATATGTAAATAGAATGCAAATCACAATAATCAGTAAGCTAAATTGTTTGTAATAAATTTAGATATTTTACATTTCCTCTTGGCTCATCAGAAATAATTAGAGAATGTAAACGATCTCATTGGAATTAATGCAGTTCTCTGCTGCCATTAGGATTTTCAAGTATTACTCCACACATTCACAAGCTGAAATCATCAGGCATTAAAATGAAAAAACAGTGCTCTTTTAAGATATAATTATCCACTGTAGCATATTAACACTTTGAAGTGTCAGATTTGTAATTAAAGACCAAGAACACTACCTAAGGCTTCCACAACCACCTGCCAATCTGGCCTTATTTTGGAAGAATATGAATAAACAGAGGTTTTATTTCATTTAAAATTTGATGAAAGTACAGCTTCATAAGATTATTAACTTCTCGTTGGAGTGATCAAGAAAAAAGGGAGAGGACATTGATATTAAGTATCTGAAATGAAAGTGACATCATCACTACTGACACGCTGACATTTAAAGAATGATGGGGAAGATTGCCAACAGTTTCATACCCAAGAACACAAAGGATTAACACACTCTAGAATTGATAAATTGAATAATTGCGTAGCTCTTAAGGAAATACAATTCAACATTGAAGGCTTCAATTAAAGAAAACCGCAGATTCAGAAGGCTTTCTGGTGAATTAAACCAAAAAACTCAGGACACAATGACAATTCCTTTTTAACTGCTTAGAAACACAGAAAAATTGTGAAAAAAAGTTTAACTCATCCTGAAGTCAGCATTATTCTGAGACCAAAAATGGAAAAAAAATAAGAATATAATACTGCACTCTCATGAATAAATATGAGAAAACTCACAAAAGAATAACAAGTTATATTCAGCAATATATAAAAACTATAATACATCAGAACCAAATAAGGATTATGTAAAAAGTAGAAGCTTGGCTTAATGTTAAAAATTCCTAGCCAGGCATGGTGGAACATGCCTATAACCCCAACTTGGAAGTCTGAGTAAGGAAGATCTTAAATTCCAGGCCAGCCTCAGAAACTCCAGCAAGGCCCCCAGCAACTCAATGACATCCTATCTCAAAATAAAAAATAAAAAGAGCTGTAGATGAAGATGTCATTCAGTGGTTAAGTGTCCCTGGGTTCAATACCCAATACTGGGGGAAAAAATCCTTCACTGTAATCCCATACATCAAGTAACTGAAAGAGAGAAAAGAAAAATAACTTGACAACATCACTATATGCTGAAAATATACATTTCACAAAATTTTATATCCAGTTATGCTAGAATCATTCAATGAATAGGAATGGAGAGTAAATCCCTCAAATTATTTGGGAACACATACAAAAACTACTGCTAACACTGCATTTAATGGTGTAAGAATTAGTGTTTCCCCATAAGATTATGACCAAAGCAGAGATGTCCATTGTTGCCATTCATCAAATATCTGACTGCAATATTTAACCAGTGATAAAATAGAAAAAATGGAAAAAAAGTTAGAGGAAAAGATCAGAAACAAAATTACATTGCTTCTATTTCAAATGGTATGGTTTTTTAATGTGGAAAATTGCAAATAATCTACAAAAGAGCAATTGAAACTAATAAATGAGTTTAGTAAGTTTATAAAATACAAGTTGAATATAAATATTTCTATAAAATATGAATAAACAATTGGAACTTAAATTAAGCAATACACTTTATAATAACACTGAAAAAATTAGATACTAGAGCTTAAATTTGTGAAAAGACACTCAAGAGCTGAATGCCAAAGTCAAAAAAGAACCAGAAGAAGAAAAGAAAGTATTGCATAGGAATAACACATAAAATGGATCAGGAATATGAGAACTTAAAACAGTTTTGGGAAGTAGATATAAATGATGATAAGTTTAGAATTCAATATGTGAGGTAAGTATTCTAAAATGCAATGAGTGTCTGGGTGCAGCAGCACACACACAATCCTAGGAAATTTAGGAGGCTGAGGCAGGAGGATTAGAAGTTTGTGGCCAAGATCCAAAACTTAGGGAAATCCTATCTCAAAAAGAAAGATAAAGGCACTGGAGACATAGCTTAGTGGTAAAGCACAGCTGGGTTCAATCCCCAGTACCCTTCCTCCCCCCAAAAAAGTGACAATGGCTAAAAGGAAGGAAAAAATAATACCTTAGAAAAGTAAAATAAATCAGGGAGGGAAGGAAGGAAGAATTAGTTCCATAAATACCAGTAGAAACAATAAAAGGAGATAACAAATATTGAATAAAAATACTGAATGAGACAAAGGTAAAAAAAAGGAAACAAAAGACATAACAAACAGAAAGACAAATAACTTAGTGGAAAACATTCAAATAGCATCAATTTCAGAAGGAGTAAATAGATTAAACTGACCTATTCATAAGTCAAGAGAATCAAGCAAAAAGTGAGATATATAATTTTACAAAGATCCACAGGGTATAGAGAGCACAGAAAGACTGAAATATCAGAGAATTTATCAGAGGATATGAGTTTTCACATGTAAGATGCTAATGTGGGTCAAAAAAACAATAAAAGAATGTGAAAAGCATCACATATAAATAAATGAATAAAAATGAACATCTTAAAAAATGTTAATTCTCAAGATAAAAAAATACAACCATATATTATTTAGCATAATGGCTTTAAAATATATGGTCAGTAATTGTCCGAATTGCAAGGACAATGTTACAATTTTTTATTCAGATTTGAAGACATTTACGTGCTTCTTTTGACAACTTATGAATCAAACAGCTTTAGCATAATTATGATTTAGAAATCTGAATGACAAAATTAACAAACATCAGTTTATCCAATGAAAACATTGTTAAATTTTACACTTACCATCTAAAAATACACATTTTTTTCCAAACACATCTGAAACATTGTCAAAATTGACCATGTCAAAAGGCACAAACTACAATTTGACAAGTGTGAATTACTTTTATAAAGACCTGTAGTCACATAAAAAGCAATTAGAGATTATTTTTTAAGAATATGTCTGTATAGAGCTATATGAATGGGATAAATCACATTTTACTATTTCATTGGTTATAGAAGAAATCATGATGGAGATAAATATTTAGAAGTGAACTTTAGTTGAAACATTCATGTTGAAATGTGAGATATATGTTAACAAACTGAGAAAATTCCAGTCTGAAAGCATTGTATTGATAAATTTAAAAAGGACTACAATTCAAGGTACTGAGATTTCAAAAATAGAGTAAAGGCAATGAAAATAGAAGGATAGAAATAAAAATAAAATTGGAAGTTAATGAATTAGAAAACCCAGGCAACAAGTGGAGGGCCCACATGAATAAAAACTAGTTATTTTTAAAGATTAATAAAATAAATAATATTGGTCAAGAAAATCAAGAGAAGGAATTCCATTGACACATATTCAATATTTTTAACATTTCATTTACTACTTTCTCTTGAAACTTCACTAACATGGTAATATAGGAATAAACACATTCACACTTGCAAACATGCACACAAAATGAATGAAGAGGCGCAGGGAGAGTGGACAAGAAATCTCAGTACTGCACACAGTTCACAAATTAACAGTGTGCTTGAAAAGTCAGAGAAACGGAAAGAGGGGAATTGAGCTAAGGAAGAAACTGACTTGAATTAGCTAATTGGTATTCCAGAATTATGGGAAGTCTCCAGAATTGGAGGTGTCAGTATAAGACTGGAAACAGATTTCCACTCTTCCCCCAGGGCCATGCATACTTGTCCTCTAATAAGTCTTGACTTGGGAAAGATTGCATTGGCCCTCTGGACCCTGGGAAAGCAAGCACAGTTGACCTGAGGTGGACATTCACAGTGTGATCCTGGTGTCTTGCCCACTCTGTGTAGGGCCATCTGCCACTTCTTGAGGTTTAATTCAACACTGACCTACTTGATGTTCCTAGAAATATCAAATAATTCTGGCTTCTGAATCATTGTAATACTAGAAATTTGAAATGCTCCTTCTACCTAGAACTGTCTTCTCAATGATACTTTACATTCTTTACTTTGGTTTTCATTCAAATTTATCTAAAATTCCCCCTTTTTTGCCCATTTTTTATGAAATAAGAATGCCTCATTAACCCACCCGCTGCTAAAATTTACAATTTACTTTGATCTTTTCTGTAGCTCTTGATAACCACCAGGAATGGCTTATTTTAATTTTTACTTATTAATTTATCATTTTTCCATAAAATTTGCACTCCATAATGACTGGGAATGCAACAAGCATGGTACTTGAGATATTCCCAATGCCTAAAAGCCATTATGTGAATTAAAGTAATCAATTAATTAATCATATATGGATATTGAACAATCCTAGATGGCGTCAACCTGTAAATTCACATTGATGACCACTGACACTTATTTTTTCCTAATCATAAAATATTCACACAATCATAAAACTGCATAAAAATATGCACCTAATCGTAAAATTGCACATCTTCTCAGGATGTGCAGTTTCTAAGAGTTAATCTGGATATTTTAAACGAATAAATAAAATCACCAAAAATATTAAAGTTATGTATATACTTTATAATTCAGAATTGTCCCCAAACCTTGTCTCCCTAAGCATTACCCAATTCACCATGAGGAAAATGGATTTCACCATGAGGACACTGAATATCAGGAATAAAAACATGGACTTCAGAGCTTCTCCAGTTGTTAGATCTTTCTGGATTTAAAAGTGAAAACTAAAATCCAGTAAAAGTGACAAGATCTAAAAAATAGTCTAAACATTTTTTAAGAAATAGAGTTCAAAATAAAAACTTGTGCATTTATTTCTAAAAGTTTGAAAACACTTTTTCTTTAAGGAGGTTAAGGTTTGCTCAGGTTTCAAATAACAAATATAAATAGACAGATAAATAGGTAGATCCAAAATATATGAGTGTGTGGTGTGTATATATCTGTGTATATATATATATATATATATATATATCTGTGTATATATATATATATTTGTGTGTGTGTATGTATATGGAGAGAGAAAGAGGTATACATATACACCTATATGCATGTATACATACAAATATATTCACCATTTTCTAGATAAATTTAGTAATCAGATAATTTACTTTTCAAAATGATAGGGGGATGTGCAAATACAAATATTCTAAACTATTTAAAAAATTCTTTATGATAGTGGGCATATGTTATTGGGAATTCATTTTCCATTTGGCTTTCTAATGGCATCAGTTTTATGTTATTTATTTATTTACTTTTGGTTCAGCATTTAAATTTATTTTCCACATTCATGTGAAGAGATGGCTAGAGAGTTCTATTTCTCATGGAAAAATTTTTTGTCCTATTTTCCAAACAAATTCATAAGAAAGGCAATCTTCATTACTTTCTTCAAGATGGTGAGTAGAATATTTTATTTTTGTTTTATGAGACAATGTGCTTCCCAAACTGATGGCCTCAACGTTATCTTCTTGTAGTAGACACTCAGTTAACCCTACACAGATCCCCTTTGCCCTGCCACAGTATCAGCGACTGAAACGGTGGGAGCATTGTCTGCTGATAACTTGCAGATACCTCTTAAAAAACACCATCGTGTTTGGCTAAAGGAAACTGACAGGGAAATGTTTTCCCGTGTACTCCCAGGCCACAATCTATGTCTCACTGATTATTTGAGAACAATAATAAACCCTTTCCTCAAGATATGGATCACTCTGATGTGCTATATATGCCAGAATCTTCCCTGTGGGTGTTGCCAACCCTTTCCTCATTTTCCATCCTACTTCTGTAAAAAGCTCTTCACAGGTTTCTCCTGAAGAACATCCATGAAGAGATTATCTACACTGAAGCCCCTGTCTCCAGCTCTGTTTCTTGGGAAATGAACACATGCCCATTTCCAGGTAAAATACCTGCTCCTCCTTTTCACCATGTACAACTTCTGTGGTAGCAGCTCAGGAGCATCTGAAAAATGGAATCTCCCTTGCTTTCGAGCCCAAGTATGAGTCTAATTTGCTGTTGTTATAATATATTCAGCAGTCCTACCTGTTTATAAAAGGAGGGGTGATTCCTATTTACTCAACCTGTTAAGATGCTATTCAAACTCACAGAAAGTTCTCTACATCTAATTTTACATATAGTGCCTCTTGAAAATACTGTAGCATTTGTCCTATACCATTCAAGTTATTTGTGAATTAGGATTAAAGCTGTTTTATATAAAGTTTTCTAAAATTTTTGTCTGAATATCAGAACTTGGAAGAGATTAGGACCACAAAAAGCACTTGTGATTAAGAGAAAGAAAGAGAAAAAGAGGCATAATTACCTCTATTCCATGAATGGAAATTAGCACAGCTTTTTTGAAAGCAATTTGGCACTGTATACTGTGGGTATTAAAAGTATTCAGACAATTTGATTCAGTTCTTTCCTAAGGAAATTTTCTAAGAAAATAAATTCAAATAGATGGAAAAGCATGCATAAAATGGGAATGATATTTAGTGTTAGCATACAGAGTAACTGAAAACAACCTAAATGCTGCCCAACAAGTAAGTATAAAATAAACATAAAAATGCATAGCGAGAAGGAACTCAAGAAGTTTCTTCAAGTACATTATCACATTTAAACAAGTCTCTGAATTAGGCAGGCTCTGTTCTACATTTGGATACAAGAAGAGCTGAACTTTTCTGTCACTCACCTAATAAAAACAAACTGAAGAACCTACATGCTGTTTGAAGAGGCAGAAGTCACATGAGCAACAGCGCTTGATCATCCCTCATTCTATGAAAGCATCCCATGAACTTAACTCTCAGGACTCATGCAACACAGGAATGCAAGAAAAGTCACGACAACAAGTCAAAACATCACCATTTATCTTATGGAATTAAGTAATCAATGTTCTAGAAGATAGTATCTAGCTGGAGATGAATCCTACATTTTGTTCCACTATTAGATTAAGCAAAAGTTGTTACTCTCAAGTGACATAAAGAGAGATCTGTTATTACACTGCAGTCTTATTTGGACTTTCAGAATCTTTTCTCCCCTCTTAGAAACTGCCCTTCCATATGTTTAACTTTTTGGTTAGTCTTAAGGACTAACTTAAAATTAGCTTACTTTATTAATAATTCCTTACCACAATTCCATTTTTGCTAGTATTGTGACATTTATGAAAATACAACATACTAATTTAGAAATAAACACATCACTTCCCCTCACTTCAAGAGCAGATACTGTGCTTTAACTATCTGGTAAACAGCACAGTAGTTAAATAAATAAGGGCTGAAATAATGTAAACTGAAGTAAATGTAACAGGAATTTTGCCCCCTATAATTACTCAAATTCCGGCCATCATAACTTTTACTACTCCTTTGAGAGAACAATGATTACTGATATTGGAAAAAAGAAAATTGCTGGGAAATAGAGATTCAACATCCCTATAATATTGTAGGTATTGG
>JAJEJO010051564.1:0-20997 GCA_020662805.1 Glaucomys volans
GAAATGTAAGAACCTTCCTGTATTGGCTTTGTGACATTTTTCCCAGTTGTGCTTAAGCATTTCTTGTTCATTTCCCAGATGTTTGCATTTGAAATGGATGGACTGGTGATGTAAAGACACAGGAAAGGCTACTCTATCTGATACTGCAATGCTGAAATTACATCTTGGAGAACAATGGCTTGTTTTTTTTAATTTTAGGTTGTAGATGGACACAATACCTTTATTTTATTGATTTATTTTTATGTGGTTCTGAGGATGGAACCCAGTGCCTCACGCATGCTAGGCAAGAGCTCTTCCACTGAGCTACAACCCCCAAGCCCCACCATGGGTTGTTTTTATGATGACCACAAAGATGTCCAATAACTGTTGATCTGAAAGAACTTAGTTCAGTTTATATAAGTATTCTAAAAACAGTTACCTCGTTCTTTCGTAATATTTCCATTGTAGAACTGATCTCGCCATACTTCATCATCACTTACCACCAGGCTGAAACAAAAGCGAGTCCACCCATTCATCTGCTATGAAGAAATACCTTAAGTGATAAGAACCTATAAGAGATCCGGTTCTCAGAGATTTATCTGCTCTATTTTCCTAACCCATTTCAGGAGATAATATGATGCAGTCCCAAAAGTGACTTCAAGGAAAAAGGAGTTACCTTACAGCCCTGCTAGTTGGAATTCCAAGGTAGTGCATAGCCTCACTGCACAAAAATTCTCTCACTGAGGAACGAAGTACTGCTCTACCATCACCATTTCTGTAGGAAATACAATTTTAAAGAATTTCATTTGTAATTAAGACA
Source organism: Glaucomys volans (assembly GCA_020662805.1). Taxonomy (NCBI): domain Eukaryota; kingdom Metazoa; phylum Chordata; class Mammalia; order Rodentia; family Sciuridae; genus Glaucomys; species Glaucomys volans. The sequence continues at coordinate 800 of JAJEJO010051564.1, forward strand.
ACATTAATTCTTACTTAGACAACTAAACATATTACCAAACTATACTGGGAATATGGGGTCTTTCCTGAGCCTTGTAACTGGAGCTCCCATTTTTCACCCTGTCTTAAAAAAAATGTACATATTAGAAGATTTAGGTTAATATATAACAAATAAGCTATTATACAAGAAAACATGTGGTACCTGTTCATGTGGGTTCCAATAAGGTGAGCTCTTCCATCCCCAAGCTGATCTGCCCACATTCCAAACTAAAAGGGGCAAAGGAAAATTATTCATGCATATTATCTTCTAAGCTTTAATAACAATTTTTATAGTCAAGGTCATTTTTTCAAAATTGAGAATGAGGTGTTGTATTTGTATAATTAAAATAACAACTGTGATAATGGTGAAAATAAATTCAATCAATAAAACAAGTGAAATTTACTTAATAAAATATAAATTTAAAATAATTCATTCTTATGTATGTGTATAATGCACTAATTTAAGAAACAATAAATTAATAGAGGGAAGACCAATAAAGTAGAGCAAGAGGACCAGGGGAAGGGAGGAAGAAAGGGAAAGAGAAAATATTGGGGAGTGAAATGAAACGAGTTATATTCTATGCATGTATGAATATGTCAAAATGAACTCTACTATTATATAGTTATAATGCATTAATAAAAACTTTATAAAACATGATTGATTCTTTTATCATCTAGAACTCACATCAAATTTGTTAGGTGTAGAACACTTAGAACTGAGTTATTTAGAGAATATAAACTAGGGCTGGGCTATGTAGCTCAGTGGTAGAGCCCTTACCTAGCATGTACAAGGCCCTGGGTTCAATCCCCAGGAACAAAAATGTACATACCTGTGTGTGTGTGTGTGTGTGTGTGTGTGTGTGAGAGAGAGAGAGAGAGAGAGAGAGAGAGAGAAAGGGAGAAAACTAGGAGCAATTTTTAAAAACTATTTTTATTAGTTGTTTATGGACCTTTATTTTATTTACTTATTTATATCTGGTGCTGAGAATCAAACCTAGTGCCTCACACATACTAGGCAAGCACTCTACCACTGAGACACAACTCCAGTTCAAAGCAATTTATTAATAGATATGCCTATATTATATGTATACAGTACAAAATTATAATTATACTTGTACCTGAAAAAATTGCTTCTGAACTTTTATGATTACTACTCTCAAATTTTTCTGTTAAAGTTTATTTATGGTTGTTCAACCCAAGGCTGACCTTACATTTCTGTGAAATGGGATAACCCTTGCCAATTGATGTTAGAATGAACACTAATATATGCAAAGTGACTTGTACAATGTGTGACATTTGCCAGGGCCCATAAGACAGTAATCATTATCATGGCCAACAGCCATTTGCTAAATGTAGACAACATTCCATTCTCAACATAGGTGTTACTCCACCAGAAAGTCATGTCTGATGTTGCAGGACTAAGAGGGTGGTTGCATATAAGCTCCCACAACTCCTATATTTGCCTGAGTCACTACCTTGATATTCCTGGAGTTGGTTATTTATCTATTACCTTCCCTAGAGCACTAGCTATTTTGAGGGAAAGGAACACATTTCATTCACCATTACAGTTCCCAGCACACACTGGAGTTCTAAAAACAGCTATGGAATATTTAAATGATGCTTAGAGATTTAGGACTTTTGTTTTAATTTGGTCTAGCAATCTCTAAATGCAAACGGTCTGGCAGAATTGTGCAGTACTAAACTTGCCAACATGGTTTAATTCTTCTTCAAATTTCCTTATCTTCAAAAAAGGGCAAATGATAGTATATTAATAAAGGATTGTCAAGTAGAATATAAGTAATGCTGCATTTGACTCCGGCAAATTCTGCTGGTTGAATGTGGAACATAAACCTATCTCCATCAAGATAAGCCACATGTGTGTACTAGCAACTTTTACTTGTACAGCACTTTACATGTTTTTATACACTGTTCTTTAAGACCTGGAAAATATGAGACAAAATAGATTTATTTTGATAGGTTCCTTTCTACAACCTTTTTTTTTCTTTTGCAGTGGTGGGGATTGAACCTAGGGCCCTGTGCCTGCAAGGCAAGCACTCTACCAACTGAGCTATATCCCCAGCCCTCTACAACATTTTTACTCAGTAAATTTTTTTTTTTTACTTTTAAAATAAATATAAAATGAATGTGCTCAGTCATCAGGCTGCTTGCACTCTTCAATGCAAGTGTTTTTCAAAACCAGAAAAAAATACATATCAGAGTTGCAATTACCTATGTGCTGCTCTATTTCTTCCTAACAGTGAACTTTTTGAGGAACGCGCTTCTTTTCAGTATCCTTGATGTTTACACTTTTGGTTGTGTGTGTGTGTGTGTGTGTGTGTGTGTGTTGTTTAATTGTATTAGGGATTTCTGTTATTAATATGCTCTCTCAACACGAGAATAGATCTGACAATAGAGCTAAGGAAGGAAGATCTCTAGGGATCAATCCTGTGCATTCTCGGTACTTCCTGGGCTGGATACAAGTCAATTTGACATTACCAAATATTTTTTAAAAGCATGCAGCTCAGGACACCCAAGAGTGGGACTCACATATCCAGATGTGAGCAAGACGTCAAACTATACCTATTAGGTTTTCAGAGGGGAGAGCCCAAAAGTCGAGAGATGGGGCCAATCTAGCTTCTGTTTCACAAAAGCCCTGAACGTGGCTGGACTTGTTCCTGGGAAGAGACAGAAGATTGGCCCTTCCTTCTCGGGCAGATCGTAAAAGGCAGCAAACGACAGCGTGGCAGGTCACACTCAAGACGAGCAGGTGTGGAAACTGTGGTCTCCGGGTCAGGCGACAAAACCACAGCCCTGTTCTCTGAAGCATGTTTCAGCCAAAACACGCAGACGAGGGCGTCCCGGTGCCGGGTCCGGAGCGCTGCGCTCTCTCTGGCTAACGGCCGGTCCAGCCCGGGTACCTTTAGGAGTGACGCCTGCCCGAGCGGCTCCGGGGAAGGGGTGGGGCAGAGGCTCCTCCCGCGGAAGGTCAGGCTCAGTGGCCCCGGGCGAGGCCGCCGCCTCCGCGCACCCCAGCCTCCGCCTCTCGCAGCGCCCGGCCTCCCCGCGGGCGCCGGCTGCCAGGAGCCCGAGAAGCGCGCCCGCGAGCGGCGGGAGGCGGCGGCCGGGTGGGGCCCGAGCGCTTCCTGTGCCAGGTTTCGGGCTCCGGGTCCCCGGAGGAGGCCGCGGGGCCAGAGGCGGAGCCGCCTCCGGGCCGCGACTTTCAGACTCGGACCATGGCCGCGCGCTGGTGGCGGTGGCGGCGCGGCTGCTCCTGGAGGCCGGCGGCGCGGAGCCCGAGGCCGCGCGCTGCTCCCGACGCCCTATTGTAGGTGAGGCTGTCCTTTGCCAGCCTCTCACCTTGGGTTAAGTACCAACAGATACCCTGAGAGGAAACTTGGCTCTCAGGAGGTCTAGACTGCTCTTGTGGCTCCTTTCTCTCTTGGATCTTGACCCCTTGAGTCTTTGATTGCCCCCACAGCTCTCTCATTGATTTTTTAATCCAGCTTGTCCAGCTGTTTTTTGTGGAAGTTTGGTCTATTGCAAGCTGTTCTATCATAGGAGGAAACAGGAATCCTCCTAATGAATTCTTTTGAATAATGGTATGTTCTTCAAAATTAAGTAACTAGATTCTTCTAATCTGCAGTCCAATTGAAAGACCAAAATTAAAGTGGAGGCATTGTTTAAAAAGTCAGTTTTTTCCAGTATTTGGCTGAATTCTGTCTTCTGATCAGGCCCTGCATATATAGAGATTTTGGCATGCTGACCCCAGAGTGAGAGAAATACACTGTGCTGCTTCCCACACTGATTTCACAGCCCCTGAAAAGGGAGGCTTGGTGATTTTTAGGGCCTCAAAAGCAAGAAATGCTCTCTGATCTTCTTCTTTCTTTCCTCCTTCCCCTATTTGTCCCCCAAAACAGGTCATAGGAACCAAAGTTATTCTCCCCAGCACACACCATGAAGTCTGGAAAGGTTGCTGTCTGGTCTTCTCCCTTCCCCACTTGAAGGTCCTCATGTGACAGGAGTCCTGCCGCATGTTCTGGGGGAAGGAGTGTCATACAGAGGGACTGAAAGGAATCTGGGCACCCTCCCCACGCTAGTTTGTCATCATTAGATCACACCTATTCCGTCCAGTCGTGTTTCTCCTCCTCTGTCCGCTTCTTTCATCAGACGTAGTATCATAATAGTTTTCTCTGCATCTTTGGCTTGTGATATTGTTAGCACAGCACAAAACATATCAAGTCCCTTGAACACTTTCCAAGAGCCCTACTGATTTTGTGTGATGCATTTGGGTCGAGAGAGAGCTTTCAGTAGGACTATTTTGTAAGAACTAAATTTTAAAAGATGGTGTAATTTCCAGTCGGTCTTTATTGCTAAGAAGCAGTGAGGTCATCCTCTGTGTATGTATGGGTGCAACTAGGAAAAGTAAACTTGAGTTTCTTTATATTCCTCTTCAGTTTTCTCTGAGCTAGTTGCAGATACTTCACTTTAAATCTAAAAGTCCTATATGGCTGGTGTGGTGGCAAGAAATTCTAAGGTATACATGGAAAGGAAGTTGAAATTGAGGATTTTGCCCTCATTGAAAGGTTTGATTAATAAGCAAATATGGCTCCCAGAGACCTGCAGATGCAGACAGTGGGAACATGAAGATAAGGGCATAATTCTATAAAATGGGCCCACTGTACCAACCCCTACATGCTTTTGTTTCCAAGAAGCAATTTACCTGGAGCCCTGCCTGGCTTAAGTGGACAGGATATGTCACATTCCTCAGCAAACTATCTGTTATCTGCGGGAGAAATGCAGGCCAGAGATAATGTTGATAAGAGGAAGCCAAGTTTCCCTGAATGGGGAGAATTTCATGATGCGTTTCCTAGGCCAGATTTCAAAAGTCAGGTAGATAAGGATAATTCCTCCTAACCATACAATCTGTAAGAATTTAAAGGTAAGAATCCATTAGAACAAGTCAGCATGGGTCAAAGTGACCTAGACTTGTAATGGCAGTGGGGACTTGAAAGACTGAGGCACCCTGCTGTCAGTTAGAAGTCAAGAGTTATTCTGAGCAGAATTTTCTGGAAACTTCTCTAGGGTCCCCAATAAAACTGGAGGGCAGGAAAGGCATGTCCCTCTCCTCTGAGAGGATCCACTCTCCCCCTTCACAGTATCCCTTCAATAAACTCATACCTATAATTCTGAGCAACATGTCTGATATCTATCTGACTTGATTGCAAGAATTGGGATTTGAAGGGGGGTCGTCATGCTGCCTCAATTTCCCAAAAGGCCCCAGTCCTGTAATACCAGCAGGGTTTATTTTAAAATCTCCACACATCTGTTCTTCGTAGGGCCAGTGCCTATGACAGAAGCTAAGAATTTTTGGTTCCTAAGAGTCTACAGCAGCACCCACATGGGTGCTTTCCTTCTACTGAGGGATATTTAATCATGTGCAAGATCTCTTCTCTTAATGACTGAAAATCTCATCTGCTGCAATGGTGTGCTTAAAAAATGATATTCTTCAAAAGCTGGTTATAAGCTAGTCTTTTAGAAGGAATGGCAGTACATTTATGGAGCATAGAGAATTAAGGGCATTCCTATGGGTTGCTTTACTCCAAACTTAGAGGAACTCTGTGAGGTGCCAACTCTGTCTTTCACTTGTTATTCCCACCATCATTGAATTCTACCTGAGCACCTGTGATCGGCCAGCCCCTGTTCCCTGTGCTGGGGAAACCATGGTTCACAAACCCATCCCTGACCTCCTGCCATACCATGAAGTCTAGGGAGGGTCAGACACCAAGCTAACATTATATGAGCTGTTCATTTAGACTGACATACAAAGGACAATTAATGTGAGACTGAGGATAGGATGGAGTTAGCTACATGGAGGAGTGAACACCAGAAACAGTTCTGCTGTTTCTTGCCATGGGTGGCTCTGTGCTGCCTGAGGGCTCTGCAGTGTCCCCACCATCAAGAAGACTCTCACCGGATGTGGCCCCCTGAACTGAGACCTTCCAGAATCAGGAGCTGAACAAACTTACTTTTCATAAATTACTCAGTCTGTGGTATTCAGTGATAGCAAGGGAAAAAATGATTAAGACCTATGCCTTAAACTGCCTTTAATATATCCTGTTAGAAATCTTTGTGTTAGAAGAGACTCAGCAGGTACTGATTTTTGGAAACTGGGCATATTGCTGTAGACTTCTGTCAGTGAGAAAGACTTAAAGCTAGAGAACCTGTCCTGAAAGACTCAAGAGGTCTTTACTGGAAAGGGCACCAATGCCCTTGGGAGAGTCACCCTAGCTGGTGTCAGAAGGCCTCATCCAAGCAAGTGGCCACATCTTCTATGGGGGAAACTTGACAGTCCAGGAACTCAGTGGTATTTCCTTCCCAAGCTAGAGGCCTGATAGAGTTCCGACATCTAGAGTCACTGAGACCAGCTCCCAACCAGTCTCAGAAACCCCTCATTTTATGAGCTCAACAAATACGCCAGGCTTATAAACTCTGGGGACACATTGGAGGACAGAAGAAATAATCTTTTTTTTTTCTTTTTTCTTTTGAGACTTAGACTGAATGGAAAACACAGGCAAGAATCAAGTCAATGAAGTAAAACAGTCACTAATTGTGACAAGTTCTCCCAAGAAGACTGGCGGGATCACATTGTTCACAGAGCAGCCAGACTGGACACACCCAAAGAAAGTATCTTCAAATATTGGGTCAAGTCTGCCTCACTGCATCTTCCACACTTCCAGGCTGGCTTTCCCCCTCGAAGCAGCAAAGAGCACATTTACTGGAAAACAATGATCATGACTCCTCTGCTGTAGGTGGTCCAGTTCCTTCAGCCATTATTTATCATAAACATGATGTATTTGAGTCACTGCTCAGCCATGTTGAAGATACTGATCCTAACTTCTTCCCTCTTCAGTTGTCTCAGCTGTGCAGTGGGGATTATAATCTATATTTGGCAGGGCTGTTGTAAGAACCAAAAATAGTGCAATCATCCCTCTGCATCCCTGGGTTCCACATCTGTGGAGTCAACCAACCATCGATCAAATATATTTGACAAAAAAGTGTCTGTACTAATACAGCATCATGGCTACTTACTTAGCATTTACACTGTATTGGGAATTCTAAGTAATCCAGATGATTTAAAGTACGCAGGAGGATATGCATATGTCATATGCAAATATCCCAGTATTTACATAAAGGACTTGAGCAACTACAGATTTTGGTGTTCATGGGGGTCTCCTGGAACCAATCCCCATGGAGACCAAGGGACAATTGTATGTGTAAAGCAGCACACAGCACTCACTCCATCCCTCTTTCTTAGAAACATGAGCAAGTTGCCATTATGTTCTCATTAAAATGTGATGTCCAGGATTGGGTATGAAACTCTAGCCATGACGCCACTCAGGCAAAACACCAGGGCATTATCTCATCCTTGGTGTAAGTAATCTGTGGGGTGCTAAAGAGCCTTGGACAAATACCGTATTTAAACTCTGATGAGACACGCCTGTCTACTAGCTCACTCTGAACTTGTGATTAGCACTTTATCTACAAGCATATCAAGAAAAAAAGGGTGAAAGCTTTGTTAAAGTTACTTTGATGCATGCTTGGGGTGGGGTGAGGTGAGGCTGAGCCTCATCATGGGAAAGAAATGTATTTCAAGCAGTGTCCACAAAGTTTGTTTTTATACAGTGTGTTGGATAAGTTTTGAACATGAGCTCTAAGCTTTGAGTGCACATGGAATTTCTCCTCTGCTTAGTACCTGTAGAAGGCCGATCAGGTGGAGCCGAGTTGACAGTCCCCAGGTTTGTCCACCGAGAGGAAGGCCAGCCCTCACCACAGCCCTCTGATAGTTGTCATAGAGAGTCTTTCCATACTAGGGAAGGAATACAAAGGAAGAAAGAAGGAAATCCATGAATCTCAAGTTCTGCACTCGAATCCTGTATACACATTGAGAAAAAAAAAAATATATTCCATGCCTATACATTTCACTCCTTGCCCGGGATGTTGTTTTTCATGTATTTCAGTAAAAATTCACTGACTGTTTTTTCACATGTCAAATATCTTTCCAGATTAATATTTCTGAAAAAATATCATATTTTTAATATAATGTTTCTACCTACACATTAGAAGAGCGCTCCAGCCAAACAATTCCGATTACATGTCTTTATGTGATTCTACTGTAGATTAGATCTTGTGTTTCCCTTTTGTAGTGCTGGGGATCAAACCCTCGGCCTCATGCCTGCCAGGCAAGTGCTCTACCACTGAGCCACACCCCCAGGCCAATCTTGTATTTCTTAATTGCACCCTGAGCCTGCAATCCTCTCCATGAGTAAATGACTGAAAAGTTTCATTTGGAAGTCAACCCTTGGTGCCCAGGTCTGTGGAGAGGTCCATGTTTCTATCACTCTCATTACTTAATAAATGCTGTGTGCAAAAAAAATGAGGTGAGGTCTGAGGCTGTACCAAAAGGGGGTCAGCTGTTTCCCAGTAGCACAGAAGCTGGACCCAGGCCAGGAAGCTGGCTGAAGAATCCACAGTAGGGAGAAGCTGGAAGGTGCTCTCACCTTGGTGATCCTTCTGCCCATGACCCACTGGTTAAGAGTTCTCGCATCATCACAGCAAAGATACTTGATATACTGGGACTCCTTCTGGATTTGGGGTTGCTAGAAAGAAGCCATTTTGAACAATTTATAAAGTTCACTTCTTAGGAGCTCAAAGTGCCTCTCAAAATAACTGTAAGAAACCAATGATATATGTGATTTACTGAGGGGTGGCAAAGGTTACTGGTAGCCATGTTAGGATTAGGAAATGAGACACTTTTAAAAAATGACCTTGAAAAAATTTGAAAAATCTGCTTGCACAAGTTATCATAAGATCTCTTACTGAAATTATCAAGAGTAATGCTTGTTTTTGTCTTTCTAATTTCCTTTTTTTATTTCAGGTGGTACTAGTAGTAATTGAGCCCAGGGCCTCACTCAGGCTGGGCAGGCAGTCTACCTCTGAGCTACATCTCCAGTTCTGCCTTTTTAACTTTTGCTCCTTAATATCTCTTCAATCTCTGTCTCCCAATGAAACCCAACTCAGTTCTCCGTTTGTCAGATAGGGGAACTTAATATACTTCTTAGGTTACAAAATGAATGCCTTCCAGAATGGTGGTTTTGGGACTCCCCAAGCCTAGTCCAAGGATGATTTCTACTATAAGAATTCAGGGCCTGGGCGCCTGGGAGGGGCTGCCGGGAGGGGCTGCCCCAGGCCCCGTGCCTACCTCATCTGCCCGGCCGGTGCCTGGCCAGGAGGATGCGCAGCGCCGGGCTCTGAAGCATGGAGGGGGTTCTGTCCAAGTGGACCAACTATCTCACAGGCCTCGCTGGTTTGTTTTAGATAATGGAATCCTATCCTACTATGATTCACAGGATGATGTTTGCAAAGGGAGCAAAGGAAGTATAAAGATGGCAGTTTGTGAAATTAAAGTCCATTCAGCAGACAACACAAGAATGGAATTAATTATTCCAGGACAGCAGCATTTCTACATGAAGGCGGTAAATGCAGCTGAAAGACAGAGGTCGCTGGTTGCTCTGGGGAGCTCCAAAGCATGTTTGAGTGATACCAGAACTAAAAAGGAAAAAGAAATAAGTGAAACCAGTGAATCTCTGAAAACCAAAATGTCCGAACTTTGCCTCTACTGTGACCTCCTAATGCAGCAGGTTCATACAATCCAGGAATTTGTTCATCATGATGAGAATCATTCATCTCCCAGTGCAGAGAACATGAATGAAGCCTCTTCTCTGCTTAGTGCCACGTGTAAGACACTCATCATAACGCTTGAGGAATGTGTGAAGATCGCAAATGCCAAGTTTAAACCTGAGATGTTTCAACTGCCCCATCCGGATCCTTTGGTTTCTCCTGTGTCACCTTCTCCTGTTCAAATGATGAAGCATTCTGTCAGCCACCCTGGTTCTTGCAGTTCAGAGAGGAGTAGCTACTCTATAAAAGGACCAGTGTCTACACTTCACCGACTCTCCCAGGAGACGCAGGAGAACCTATTCAGATACAGACTCTTGTAATGATATTCCCCTTGAAGACCCAGAGAGACCTGTTCACTGTTCAAGAAGTACACTTAATGGAGATTTGGCATCAGCAACCATTCATGAAGAAAGTAGACTTATGGCCAAAAAAAAAAAAAAAAAAAATCTGAATTGGAAGATTCTCTTCCATCCTTCTCTTCCTGAGGAAGCTGAAGTGTCCAACTTCCTCTAAGTATTGCTACGCAAAAGCTGCTGTCATCATCTTGTTATAGGGACTAGTTTTTCCCTTTACTTAGTATTTCTCGGCACTTTATAGAATATTGTAAAGCAAACAAACAAAAAACAACCCACATACTTTTGAAGTGTATTTTATCTTTATATAGTTTATTTGCAAGAGTATTTTCCTAATAACTTCACAGTATGAATGTGCATCTTTTTTTTTTTTTTTAAAACAAATGATGGTGTAACATTTTGACATCCATAAGGACAAATGTAGATATTTTTCTAAAAAACTGTGAGGGACTGACAGCTTGGTCAGTGTGTATTGTAGCTTATACATATGAAATCTTGTAAGGTTTCTGCTTGTAACTTGTGCCATGGACCAAAAGGTCACGTTACCCCAGCTTAAAATGAGTTACAATAGCAGCTTGATGGTGATTATATCAAATTCCTTTAAGAAAAAAGGAAACGCTTACTATTCTAAATATTTTAGCCCAAATAACATGACATATTGAATATTCTTTAAAAACCAGACTGTGCTGTCCTTCATATGTGAAGTTGACACTACTGATTTGTCAATACCAAATGCTGGGTTAAAGTATTTAATTTTATTTATTTATTTTCTAGTTTCCTCAAAGATGATTGCTTTCTCACTTTTGTGACCTACCAAATTTAAGATGTGTATATGTTTTTATTTACATTGTTCTACAAAAGAGGATGATGTTGTAGTGACTTGGCTCACTTACACCAGAGAAATAAATGACTTTCAATGGGAAAAAAAAAAAAAAAGAATTCAGTTTTGCAATGATCTCCCTTTCTTTCTTTCTTTTCTTTTCTTTTTGAGCTGGGAATTGAACTCAGGTGCACTCAGCCACTGAGCCACATCCCCAGCCAAATTTCGTATTTTATTTAGAGACAGGGTCTCACTGTGTTGCTTAGCGCCTTGTCCTTGCTGTAGCTGGCTGTGAACTCGTGATCCTCCTGCCTCAGCCTCCGGAGCCGCTGGACTTACAGGCGTGGGCCACCATGCCTGGCTTCCTTTCTTAACTATTGTCTAGCACCCAAGTGGGCCAATGGCTTCTGGATGGATGGTCTCCCAGAAATGTTTCCGGCCATTCTCAAGTGGCACTGAGCAATGGCTTGAGGGGATGATCAGCGGTTATCTAGGCCTCCCAGGAAATCACAGGGAGAACAGTGACTTGGCAGACATGAAGGACAGAGAGATGCCCCGCATGGCTCATTCTTAGTCCTTATTGCTCTTGTAACCTCTGTTGAATGTTTCTATCTCTGACAGATTGTGTGTCCATGAGAACAGGAGCTTGTGTGATTTGTTGCTTACTGCATGGCCTGGTGCATGGTTGGTGTTCTAAGTCTTTGTGTCAAAATAATTGTTGATGGGCTGGGGATATAGCTCAGCTGGTAGAGTGCTTGCCTCCCAAGCACAAGGTCCTGGGATCAATCCCAAGTGCCACAAAAAAAAAAAAAAAAAAAAAAAAAAAATTGTTGAGAAACATAAGCAAGCACAAGTTTTCCGTTCAGTCAAATTCTGCAGCCATAGGGTGACAGGCAAGCAACCAAGCCCAGCTTCTGACATATGTGCCACATCAATTTTCACAGGTCATCAAAACATTTAATAAACTTCATGGGAAGGAAAAATAATTACCTACCACAACCACCGTGTGTGTGTGTGTGTGTGTGTGTGTGTGTGTGTGTGTGTGCTGGGTCATGTGTACTGTCTCTTGTTCCTCCATTCCTCAGGGTAGTTTAATCCTGCTAGGATAAGCATAAATTCCTGCTGGTGCTGACAGGGAAATGAGATGCCAAGACAGCTGGGGGCACCTATGAAATTCAGAGGTCATGACAGGAGCAAAGCTGCCCAAATCTTCTCGGAGGGGATTGCACAGACCCCTCCGCTTTTGCTTTGAGCATAATCACTGACCTCCAAGGGAATAGCTAATTTCCAAAGGCGATCTGAGCTAAGGCCACTGTGCCTCTGAATTTCAGTGGGAACCTGAGAGGCAACATCTGGACCAGTCGCCCTGCTGGGCTTTCAAATGAGTAAGCCTGTGATATTGTTATTACTGACCAGAAAGAACAAAGAAATATATATACATAATGTAAGAGACATATATACCTGTGTATATATATGTGTACATATATGTATGTGCATATATATGTGTGTGTGTGTGCATGTATATATGAGTGTGTGTGTGTACTTATATATATTGTAAGAGTTTGATGAGGCTCAGAGAGGTTAGTATATGTCTCTTGCTTAGCCACCTAGAATTTCTCTATTCATATTAACCTATTAAGTCAAAATGCCAGAATTTAAAGATGGTGCATAAAAACAGAGCTGATGGATGAAAATATATTCTTACACTTCTGATTTTTAAATATATTGCTTTTTTCATTTCTTTATTTAGGTCCTTTGCCCCTCAGAATTTGGACCAGCATCTCTTGCAGAATGGTCAGTTCCTATTTGCTTGGGTATCATGGATTCTCTCTCTTGAGCTTTATTTGAATGCCGCTGTAGTTTTCCAGGTCGGCCAGCAGATGGCAGCAAACGCTTTGGTATGGCTACTGCAGGTTTCATTTTTTAAAATTGTGATTCAGAGCTTGCTTGCTAATTCTGAATGTTGGATTTTAGGTTTGCAAATGTTACTCCAATAATCATGTTATTTGGAGGCCTTTAAATCTGAAAATATCTATCAACTCGAGCACTGGGGCCCAACAGCAAAAAAGGATTTGCTGCATTAATGAACCTGAAGGTCAGATTGATGAAAAACATAATAAGCCAGGCATTTATTAGATGGCACATGACATCCCACAAATGCCTCAGCATTCACTTCAACAACAAAATCTGCAAAACCAAACCAAAGCCCTGTCTTTCAGTACCAGAAACATGGCTTCCTAATCTACAACAGCATTTGTGTTCTGATTGTCACCTAGGAGGGGCAAACGTGGGTCTCTCCAGGGATTGAATGTTTGCAACTGTTCTTAAAAGGTAGATTTTTCTCTTCTGAAATATTTAAAAGTTTATATAGTTACCTTGAGCTTAGTATTTGTCATTGCTTTGTTTTTTTTTTTGGTTAGTGAAGTTATCAGGTGCAGACAGAAAATTGAGCTTGCAATGAAATGCACAAAGCAATTTTTGCATAGTGGTATCCATCCATTTAAGCAGCACAAGCAACAGTTTCTTAAGTATGTTATTCATCCAAATTTACAAAATGTGGTTATTCCATTAAATAGACTGGTTTTGAACATAAAACAGACATCTCTAAAGTCTCTTGCAGTGTTCAGATTTGGGGGTCTCAGATGAGCTCCCTAATGGGCAAAAGGCTCCTTCTGTGTTTTCTATGTAGAGCAGACATTCTTCAGGATTCCAGGACATCATGCAGCTAGTCAAGGCACTTCTTCTCCAGTCCTGAGACCTCGCCTAGAGGCTCACTCCCTAACTGAGCCTTTGACTGAGAATGTTTCTGCAAAGGGCTTTATGGAAAATGCTGGGTCAGTTCACTGACCAGATTCTTCCTCAATGATCTGATTGTTCCTGACTATAAGAAGAGAGAAGCTCTCTTAGGAGATGCAGTGCAGCACAAAAAGGTAAGGACCGTTGCAGAATATTACTGACTGAAGGGATCTTATAGATCCTCTGAACTTACAGAATGAGGAAACAAGCATCAGAGAGGTTAAGCAAATTGCCCAAAGCCAAAGGTAGCAGCAGAACCATAACTAGAATAAAAGTCCCATTCCTTCAACCAATACCTCTGGGTGCTGAAAAATACACTGATCCCGAGGTATACAAAGAGGAGTGAGAGACAGCTCATACCATAATGAGGACAGTGCCTGGGGGAGACATATGGCAACGAATATAGGATTACTCTGTGACATGGTATATTTCATAGTACCTCTCAAAACCGACTGAGAAAGGATTTTTGAAGAAGTGACAAAATGTAATACAAACAGGGAATGTCAAGAATTTCTGTGAGGCTATGGTCTGGGAACCATTGAAAGAGGTAGAAACTAAGGTGGAGGAGTTGGAAGGAAGGGCCTGGATTCAATCTAGGGTTGTCCTCCAGGCACTAGAGAGGCCATCAGACATTTTAAAGCAGCAGAGGAAGGCAGGAAGTAGCTGGTGGCTCTGAGGAAGATCATGATGAACCAGAGGGAGGGCTGGATAGAGACCCTGATGAAAACCCTGAAGAGCTTCGCCTCAGGGTCTGAATGAGAGATGTCTGATTCTAGCTTGGTAAGCAGGTGGCTGCTATGGGTTTGCTTATGTTAAACTCCCAACACTTGGCACCTGAATATGTAACCTTGTGTGGAAGAGAGTCTTTGCATCTGTGATTAAGTGAAGGCGAGGTCATGCTGAATCAGGGGCTCTAAATCCAATATGACTGGGGTCCTATTGGACCAGAGGAGTAGAAGAAACAGACTAGGACACACAGCCACGTGACAGTGCAGGCAGAGACTGGCATTATGTAGCCACAAGCCAAGAAAAGCCAAGGATTGCTGGACATTTCCAGAATCTAGAAGAAAGGCACAGAATAGATTTTCCCTCTGAGTTCTACAGAAGGAATTGAACCCCAGTTTTTACTTTGGACTTGTGGTTGCCTGAACCACAAGAGTGATTAGATTTCTATTGTTTTAAGTCACCTAGTTTGGGTTGTTATGGAAGTCCTAGGAAACTACTACAGTGGGTGATGGCCCTGTTAATCCTAAGAGGTACTGAAGAAGGAAGCTGTGAGGATGGAGAGGAGGTTGAAATCTCCATCTGGCAGGTTAGGGTTTGGGGACACTGGAACATGGTTACTGTAGGTGTGGAGCTAGGAGAGGAGGTGAGTCTACAAGCCACTGATTGGAAATGACTACCACATAGATGACAGCAGGAGCTATGGCTGGGAATATGGTCTCTCAGAGAGAGCAGGAGTCTGGGGAGAACCAAAAGCAGAAAGAACAATAGAGAATATTCTCCTGTGGATGTGGGGAGGGGTGTTGGTACCAGCAGAAATGGAACAGGAGCAGGGAGATAGAGGGGGATCTAGGCTGAAGGTGATAAATTGAGGGAGTGGTCACTGGTGCAAAAGACAGCAAGAGGTGCAGAAACCTGAGGATTGGAAAAAGCCAGTGTTCACCGGAAGTCTTAATAGTGAATGTCAGTGGAGGTGGAGGGACAAGCCTGATAGCATGCCAACTCCACAAAGCCAGAGGTCTTAGTTTTGTTCACTGATGTATCTCAAGGCCTTGGAGAAAAGTAGATTTGAGTGAATTATCCTAACAGTGAAAGTTGAGGACACGGAGGAGGCTCTTTGACTCCCTCAGAACATCTGAGTTCAAGGGAAGGAAGAGGCCCTCTCAACCCTGTGCTTGAAAGGGTGGGGCAGACAAAACTGGGATGATTTGGAACTCCCAACCCAAGGAATGCTGGAAAACATCTGTGGGCCAAGGGAAAGAATTCTCTAGAAAAGGTTGGACATGCTGAAGCAGAATGAAGTCACTGGTGGCTTGGCCCCAGGGGTGCTAACTTAGCCTCTGAGGCAGAAAGTAGGCAATAGGACAGTTTCTGTGTTAGGTAAGCTGAGGAAGTACCTGGAGCTATTCAACCCTGTTTGCTCTCCTCTGCAGCAACATGTGCTGACTGAAGTGTTTGTGGGTGAGAGACCATTCGAGAAGACTGTTGACACTGTCTGGGGATGAGGTGGAAGAGTAAGAAGAAATCAGGGCAAAAGCTGGTAACATCTGTGAAGGCAAAAATGACCTAGAGGTCGTCAAAGAGCAGAGTCGAGAATTAGAGTAAGTGAGTGACTTGGCTCAAGTGAATGGCCGTCCAATGTGGCATGACTCTTGAGCAAGCAAGACGTAAGTCTAGTAATAGGGAATGTGGGTCCAGAAACTCAGTTCTAGGAAAGTTAAGATAGGAAGTAAAGAGGGTTTGTTTTCAAGCAAACACACTTCTATACCTAATGAGCATGAGTGACTTTGGCCAAGCTCATGAACCTTTGTGAGTGTGTTTCTACTTTTTAATATAGGGATGACCGTACGTCTTAAAAAGGGTCATGATAAACTTAAATGAAATAATGTGAGAAAAAGGTTCAGTAACAAGACAGGGAACTTATTACTCTTAATGTTATCAATGATAGAATCAGGTTGCAAAGAGCACAGTGGTGAAAGGAGTCAGCTGTGATTTTCTGTCCATCCATCAATCCATCCATCCATCCATCCATCCATCCATCGGACCATCAGTCCGTCTGTCTGTCCATCCATCCATCCTTTCATCGGATGTATACTGAGTTCTTGCAAATTGTCAAATACTGACTGAGGCTCTGGAACACAGTGGAAAAGTTCCCTGCTCTCAGGGCACATATATTCTTCTCAGGGAGAAAGCCAATGACAATGCAAAACAGTAAGATAATTTCACATTGTGAAAATCATGTGAAGAAAATACAGCAGAATGAAGGGTAGGGAACAGACAAGCCATGGGGCAGAATTCTAGTGCTCCACTATCTCTTAACAGAACTCTATAAAAATGTAATTTTCCCTGGAAGATATTTCCTTCCTCTGCTGTACTACATGTCGCTGCCGAATGGAGTGAATAATAAGAGGACTTTAAAGTGGGAAATGTGACTTTTGGTCAGGGTTGGCTCCTTTCTTACAGCTCCTGAGAATGCACGTTTTGGAGACCGTAGGAAAGAAATAGAACAGACACGTCACTTTAAACAAATCACCTTCTAGGAATAAAGAGAACATCCAGCACATGGTGATCAGTCCCTGAATAAATACTTGGAAGTACCTTTTACATGTGTAAAATGTCCCTGTCCTTAAGAGTCTTGCTGCCACAGTAGGAAGATGAATAAAGACAGATGAGAGAAGATGGACAGGCGACTACATGTGGACAGATGGGGGGATTCGAGGCACAACAGAAACTCCAAAGGGGTCAAGTTCTACAGCTTTTCAGAGGTAGAAATTACTGTAGATGGGCATGGTCAAGAAAAATCACAGAGGGAGTTGGAGTTGAGCCAGGCCTTGAAAGATGACCAATATTTAGATAGGGGACAGGAGAATAAGAATATTCCAGGCAGGAGAAAAAGCATGTGCAAAGGCACAGAGGTCTTTAAATATTAGGTGTCAATCAACAACCAGCCTGACTAGAGCTCCAGGATTAATGCTCTCTACCAGAATGAAAATTGGAGTGTTGCTCCCAAATCTTTTCTTTCCCATGTCAAAATACAGCCATGACATCATCAGGCAACAGAACAGGCATGTCCCCTAGAAGGGCGGAGCTTAGGTCCATGCCTCTCTTAGGTTGAACTTGGCTGTGGGACTGCTTTGGCCAACAGAATGTGGGCAGTAGGGACAAATTGTCAATTTTGGGCCGAGGACATCTTTGTCTGTTCTTTTGCCATTAGAGAGAAGAGTATGTCACAGATGTGTGCTGCCCAGGACTACCTCCATCTGACTCACACCCTGGAGCCAAGGACAGGTGACCTGTGTACCCAGAAGGAAGCCAATGTCTGTGGTTTTAAGGCCCTGGGATTCTGAGGTCGTTTTTGTGCACTGCCTAATACACACACCCACACTGTCTGGGGAGAGGACCCAGGGCACCCAAGTCATGGGGAGACCTTTCTCTAATGTGGTAGTCCACCCTGGGAACCATAAAGATGATGACTGCATAACTCTCCTTCTGGCTGGGCCTCATCCTGGATGGTCAGTGGGTAGAGGGAGGTTGGACAAGAATGGAGGAAAGATGTCATGAGGTGATTTTCTCCTAGGTGACTGACAGGCGATGGCACGAAGCTATTCTGCACCTGATGGCTGGAAGAAATAGTGTTTTTCTCTCGTCACTCTTCACCACCAGCCAACAATAAACTATAACCACCTCCAAGTCTCAGATAAGAAATGGAAACATCTATAAGTAAAAAGGGCCTAAAAATCAATAGTGATAATCATTACAGTGTGGGATTATGGGTGATTTAAATTTCTTATGTTTTTTCTGAATTTGCCAGCTTTTTAAAAATAATAAGTCAATGTTACTTTTGATGTCAGAAAAGAAGGTTATTAAAACATATGAAAAGCAGCCTACTAAGCAAGAAAGTGTGCAAGAATGGGCTTTACTAATACTGTCTATGGGAAACAGATTCTTAAGGATCCTATCAGTAAGAATGGCTAATGTTAATGGAATAATTGCCCATCACCAGGACCCGTCCTCAGTCCTTAGATTTCTCTTTTTCTTTCAGGTGATGAGGTTCACGACACACTGCCTCCAAATATAAGCACCTGGGCAATTGAGAAAACAGCAGAAAGAGGGAAAGTCAGAGAGATCTTCTCCATCCTTCTTCCCTGAAGCAGGCCACAGAGGAATTCCCTGACCTTATTCTAAAGTAGATCAGAGATCCTAAAGAGCCTCACAAGAGAGCTGTCCAATCTGACCCCAGAGAAAAGGAATGTCCTTTATTCTGAAGTCACAGGGTGCACGCGCGCACGCACACACACACACACACACACACACTCTCTCTCTCTCTCTCTCTCTCTGAACAAACGAGCTTTGCTAAATTCCCCCAATTTATTACCATAAGATCTTCTTGTCCTCCTCTGCTTGACAGTCCATAAAAATACCCAGTTTTCTGTGTGTCTTTGGGTTTTTATTCTAAAGCCATAAATCTTAAATAAAATCATGTACCCTTCCCTTGTTAATTTGCCTTTTGCTATAGGGGCCTCAGTCATAAACCTAATGATGGTGGAGGAAGGAAATCTGTTCTCCCCAATACTGGCAGTGTCACTGATCTTTGCATAGTGAGCTTCTAGAAGCTACTTTTACTAAGATAGTAATGTTCTACTGCCTCAATCCACTTTCCCCAAAAGAGACAAGACCACTTGGTCAAGAGGACCCTGTAGAGGAGAAAAAAATCATAGGTTTCCATCACCCATGACAGAGGTCATGGATGATGCCCCTACAGTAAGACAGGTCAGCAAGGGAAAAGCTTAACAAGTTTAATCAACAAAGTTTTGCGCGACATTTGAGTCTTCAGAGAGAAAAAGTCAAAGACGCAGAGAAAACTATTATGATGCTGCGTCTGATGAAAGAAGCGGACAGAGGAGGAGAAACACGACTGGACGGAATAGGTGTGATCTAATGATGACAAACTAGCGTGGGGAGGGTGCCCAGATTCCTTTCAGTCCCTCTGTATGACACTCCTTCCCCCAGAACATGGGGCAGGACACCTGTCACATGAGGACCTTCAAGTGGGGAAGGGAGAAGACCAGACAGCAACCTTTCCAGACTTCATGGTGTGTGCTGGGGAGAATAACTTTGGTTCCTATGACCTGTTTTGGGGGACAAATAGGGGAAGGAGGAAAGAAAGAAGAAGATCAGAGAGCATTTCTTGCTTTTGAGGCCCTATAAAATCACCAAGCCTCCCTTTTCAGGGGCTGTGAAATCAGTGTGGGAAGCAGCACAGTGTATTTCTCTCACTCTGGGGTCAGCATGCCAAAACCACTATCTATGCAGGGCCTGATCAGAAGACAGAATTCAGCCAAATACTGGAAAAAACTGACTTTTTAAACAATGCCTCCACTTTAATTTTGGTCTTTCAATTGGACTGCAGATTAGAAGAATCTAGTTACTTAATTTTGAAGAACATACCATTATTCAAAAGAATTCATTAGGAGGATTCCTGTTTCCTCCTATGATAGAACAGCTTGCAGTAGACCAAACTTCCACAAAAAACAGCTGGACAAGCTGGATTAAAAAATCAGTGAGTGAGCTGTGGGGGCAATCAAAGACTCAAGGGGTCAAGATCCAAGAGAGAAAGGAGCCACAAGAGCAGTCTAGACCTCCTGAGAGCCAAGTTTCCTCTCAGGGTATCTGTTGGTACTTAACCCAAGGTGAGAGGCTGGCAAAGGACAGCCTCACCTACAATAGGGCGTCGGGAGCAGCGCGCGGCCT
>JAJEJO010051568.1:6111-39862 GCA_020662805.1 Glaucomys volans
TATATACACAATGGAATATTACTCAGCCATAATGAAGAATAAAATTATGGCATTTGTAGGTAAATGGATGATGTTGGAGACTGTTATGCTAAGTGAAATTAGCCAATCCCAAAAATCCAAGGGCCAAATGGTCTCTCTGATAAGTGAATGATGATGCATAATGCAGAGTGGAGGTGGGGGGCAAGAATGGAGGAAGGCTAGATAGCATAGAGGGAAGGAAGGTGTGGGGTCAGGGTAGGAGGGTAATAATAACAGAATGTGTGACAGACACCATTGCCCGTGTACATGTATGAATGCACAGATGGTGTGACTCTACTTTGTTTACAGAGAAACAATAGCTGTTCTCCATTTGTGTTCAATGAATCAAAATTAAATAAAAAATATGGTCTATGGTAGATTTTTATATTCTTCATCAGTTTATTAAAATCCTTGTATTTTTAATTTGCTGAATTTAAAAAAGTCATGAATAGATTTTTAGCTAAATATTTTTATGAAACTATAGAGACAAACACATAATTATTTTTTCATTTTTATATTAATGTGTAAATTTCACTTTTGAATAGTAAAAACCCTTATATTTTAATAAGCTGAGATTAATACCATTCTGAATTATTTTTAAGATCATCTTGGGATGTTTGAAACTGATTATGGGAGACTTTGTGAGTGTTCCTCACTGGTTTTGGTATCAAAGTTATATGTCATAGAAAAAATTGGGATAAGTTGCCTTCTGCTCTGGAGGAGAATGTGTAACAGAAGTGATTTTTTTTTTCTAAAATGTTTGAACAAATTCACCAATGAGATTAACAAGGCTGGAGATCCTCTTTGGAACTTTTAAGTAATTGTTTTACTTTATTTTTTTGCATTTTTAAATAAATCATATTTAAATCACATATACAACTTGGAAATATCCATAAAACCTTGTACTTAAACAGCTGGATAAATTTTATTTTTAAAAATTTTTTCATATGGTAACGAAAAGAGATCTACCCTGTTAACAAACGTTCACTTGAGATTGCACTCTTATCAAATTTGGAAGTGCACAACACAAGGTGGCATCATTGACAGTTAAGCAGAAATTTCCCACGCACCTTCCTTCCACCAACCATGGCAACTGCTGTTCTATTCTCTGCTTTTAAGCTTGCCTGTTTTTGATACTTTATGTATGTAGAATTGTGAGGTATTTGTCTTTCTATATCTGGTTTATTTCATTTAGCACAATGTTCTCCAGCTTCATCCATGTTGTCACAGGTGGCCAGGTTTTCTTTTAAGACTACTACACCAATGCAGGTAAATTGCATTTTCTTTATCCATTCATCCATCATCAGTGATAATTTAGGTTATTGCATATATTGCCCATTCGAATACCATGATAATGAACATGAGAATGCTAACATTTCTTTGTGATGCTGATTTCAATGTTTTGATAAATATATTTAGAAGTGGAATTACTGGATCATATGGTAGTTCTAAATTTTAATTTTTTAGGAACTTCCATACTGATAAAATAGCTGTACTATTTTATAGTCCCATCAATGATTTTAATTTTATTGATAGATATTGGACTGTACAAATGATTTTTAAATTCTTTCCAGCACTAAGTGGTTATGTCACTGACAAAATTATTGATTTCATCAAAATAGTCAAATTTATTGTCATATTTTGCTCATAATAACCCTTTATTTTTAATGTATGTAGAATTCATTCCTCATATATAAGAATTTGAAATTTTCTCTTTTCTTAATCAGTTTTTATAGTGGCTTTTCAATCATTTCAGAGAACCAATATATAACTCATTTTGATTTTCTATATTATACCTCTGGTTTTTACTTCATTGATTTATCAATTTAATTTCTTCCCTAGTTCCTTAGTTTTTCTTCTAAGTTCCTTTAGTTTGATTTGCTATTACTTTACATTGATTTCCAGCCTTCTTTGCTTTCTCTTCTCTTTCTTTCTAATATTGGCATTTGAGAAAGGGCTTCTTATCCCTGGCACTCTTTCCATTTTGGCTCAGACAGTTCTTTGTTTGGGGAGCTGTCCTCTGCATTGCAACATGTTAGCTTCACTCCTGGCCTTTACCCAGGACATGTTAGTGGAACCCACAACTTGTGACAACCAAAACTGTTTCCAGACATTGTCAAATGTCCCTGCAGGGGTGAAATCACTGCCGGTTGTGAAGCACTGATTTAAGGCAATATATTTCCCTCTAAACACATAGGCTATGTATTTCACATTAAACCCCAGTTTTAATATGTCTGTGAATTCTGCAGCTT
The DNA here is from genome assembly GCA_020662805.1 of Glaucomys volans. Classification (NCBI taxonomy): domain Eukaryota; kingdom Metazoa; phylum Chordata; class Mammalia; order Rodentia; family Sciuridae; genus Glaucomys; species Glaucomys volans. The sequence goes on from JAJEJO010051568.1 coordinate 8,382, forward strand.
ATGTTTTCTGATTTCTATTTTGACTTTTTTCTTTGATCCATGTATCATTTAGACACATGTGAGATAGATTTTCAAGCAGTTGAGAAATTCCGTTTTGTCATTGCTATCTACCTTAATTGCATAACAGTCAGAAAATGTACTTTAGATAATTTAAATTCTTCTAAGTTATTGTTTGGCTACTTTATGTTTGTAGTGAGAGTGGGGTTCATATTAAATTAATCTGTTTTTTCTGGGACCCAGACTCACTTTATGTCATGCTTATTAAGCTCAATTTTTTTTAAAAAAAAACTGTTGTTTCAGAGATGTTCATTGATCCAATCAAGACTTCACATCTGTCCATGTTTAGAATAGGAATTTGAATCCATTCTTGGCTGATTTAAAGTCCCAATCTTTCCAACAGAAAATGAAAGACTTAAATTTCTGGTTATCGCCTTTTCTCTGAAAATGCACTTCAGATTGTTAATATTTTGGATCATATTTGAATTCTATAGGATGGGACTGTAATACTTTAGTAAAGTAGTGCTGGTGCATGGTTCATCCAATTTGGACTAGGCTTTGATTTCTCTGGGCTTTGGTATTCATACAAAGAATCATGTTTTTTTGCATAAGAAGTAACCCTCATAATATTCTTCTGCCATTTTACCTTCCCTACTCTGTACACCCATCATGTTTTATGAGTCCTTGGGTGATAGTAGTTAGCAGGCTTTTCATTATTTCAGTTTTGTTTCCTGACTGTCCTCATCTCCCAAAGATGACTGAGAGTTTCTTGAGCTTCTGTCTGCCTATCGTATTGACTGTTTTAATTTTCAAAGTCGTTGTTTAGTTGTTATTGTTTTAATTTTTAAAAAAATGTTCCACATAGAAACAATTTTTATTGTGTTTTCCATGCTGTGGTAGGAATGCTGTCTGCGGAATGACCACAACTGAAACTCTCATCAGGAATTACCAGGGGTGGATTGGCTCTACCTGTCCTAAAATGACTCCCCTCCTCCTGGAAAATCCATATCCAGAAACTGATCTCAAGGTACAAGGTCCAGCTTCCATGCCCTCAAAGACACATATTTAAAGACTGTCTTAGAATCAGGGAACCCATAAGGTTGACTGACGCCTGTGCTGTTCATGCACCCTGGGGCATGTTCCCACTGCCCAGGCAGGATGCTGTCCATGACACCCCTCACCATCCTTCAGATATCATTTCCAGGGCAAGCAACTGGACACAGCCTTGTTTAGAGGAGACAAAGGGTTTAACTTGAATTGTAGTAACTCATTTGACGTGGAAAGACATTCAGAGAAATAATTTAAGGAACACTGGCACCCACTTTTTATTGAGAAAACTCTATTTGGTGTCTTCCTGTTGTCATTACAATACTGAATTATTTTCAACAGGTTTGAGGGGTTGGATACTTAAAATCAGTATCATTAAAAACAATTATCATTAATTACTGATGTATGCTCACATCTCTCCCTTACTGTTCACATAATCTCCTGGTTCCCTGGGTTTCTCTGAAGAGCTCAACCTCAATCACACCTGAGGCACAGAATACTTAGATGTGTTGTCATTACTCCGTATCCACAAGTAAACATGTACTCCTGACATCTTTAAGTGTTTTATGATCTTACAACTTGCATTTTTGTACAAATGTTTTGATTTTCCTATTAAATTGTTATTTTCTAAGTGTAGGTAAGTTTTTCTCTATCACTTACCCCTCAGGACTCATAAAGTATTTTGAATGGGAATGAGAACAAATGACTTTTCTATTAATTGGGTTATTAATAGATAATCCAATAACAGTACTAATAAAAAATATGGTCTAATGTAAAAATGATGATGATCCCAATTTAAGCATAAATATTTTTATGATTCAAATAATTTTCCTTTGTTCTTGTATAGGTAGTGACATTAAGTATCTGTCGAAGTTCTTTGTGTTCTGTGAAAGTATCAGAATTTGGAGTTAGTGTGAGTGGGTGTATTTGGCTGAGGGATGTGGGGGAGCATGTTTCTAATTACCTGTGAAGACTATGCTACACAAAATCTTAAATTTTAATGATGGACTCATGTATGCCCTTGGAGAACTTAGCTTTGGTCACATGCTACGGATTTTATTTACCAAGCAGAATTGCAATTGTGTCCTATACAAGAACTATTAAAACAGCATGAGTCCAATGTGTTGGCCAAAATATGCAATGTGAAGTCAGGACTCTAGAAGGGGAAAAAAATCAATACTGTTACCAGGGTGTTCCAACCTGAGTAATTCTACCAAATTCTCGGCTAGATCAATGCCCTCTGGCAGTAAGTCCATGGTGATTTTATTTGTCCTTTAGGCTTAGCTCTTTGGGGATTCCAGGAAGCATCTCACATTGTTCCTGGAACAAATGAACCAAGTTAACAGCTAGCAGATATGTGTGCATGCAGCTCATGTCAAAACTATGGTTCTAAATATGCCTCTTAGAACCTCTTCCAGAAATAGGCACATACACAGAAGGGAGGTACTTAGAAATAGTTCGCAGAGGTTTTCTTTCACATTTAATAAATTTATATTTCAGAACAGTTTTAGATTCACAGAAAGGTTGAAAGACTATTGCATAAAGTTTCCATATACCTCATGGCCAGTTTCATAGTTAATATTTTCATTGAATGATTGGAGATGAAGTGATTCTGCATAGGTATAAAGGAAGAAGAAAGATACCTATAGCATTCACAATACCAAGGGAATACCTAGGCATAAATATGACCCTCAATAAACAGTCTGGGGGTGTGAGCAAATGAAATGTAGATTGTGCTTAAGTGTTACAAGGCCTTCAATGTCCAGGTAAAGGAAGATGTTTGTTCCAAATCTTGTAGACAATAAGAAACTCTCTTTTGAAGGATGATTATACCTAGAAAGAAAAATCAAGTTTAAAAAAATTTTAAGCAGTTTTAAAGAAGTATGCCATTTATATTCATCTTGGAGAAAGCAATAACAATAGTGACATCCACTAAAACTCCAAAACCAAGTTCATGTCCCAAATTTTAAAGTGATGAAAGTTTTACTCTGTTCTATATATAATAAAAGATATTTAACTCAGTTAATCTCACCTAGAGATGGGGTATAATTTGAACTTACTTTCTAATGCTTATCATTGCTTGAATGAACAATGCAAAATATTTCATCTGGTTTGTTTGCTGGTCACTGATGAAGTGGCCATTTGGAATCTGTGTTGCCTTCCTATGGCAGGAGAGGTGGTGGAGTTCTGTAGAATGTGGGTTTAGTGTCAGCCAGAGTTCTTTCTACCCATCAATTTTCATATGAACCAGTGTATGAAGTTACACCAAGGGTGCGCTCACTTTCATTATGGTTGAATATTACTTTTAGCTGTTATTAAAACTCTAACATACAAAAAGAAGAAAGGAGACACAGCCATCAAGCCCAAGCAGTGACAATTCACTACTTGACATTCTCACTTAACTTTGCTGAGCATCTTTCTTCAAGGTAACATGAGACAATGGTGAGAATTAGGTGAAATCACACATTTAAAGCATCAAGTGCTGCCTGTAACAGAGTGGGCGCTGTCTTTCTATTAGTTACCTTCTCTTCCTCCTCGTCCTCATTTTCTCTCCATATTGGTTTTTGTAAGTGGACCTTTACTTCTCAGCAGGGATCGCATTACTGTGAAGAACCTTATCCTCTCATTACCTGTCCATGTTTTAGGGACTGAACTAGTTAGAATGTAGAGAAAATTTTGTGGAAACCTATTGGGAAGAGACTGATTAAGTCTGACACAGGGTCATGCTGAACACGTTGAAACAGGAAGCAGGAGCCTTGCACTATGAGTGGATTAGATTGGGTTCCTCTCTGCTGGGGAAGGAATGAGAATGGCTAGCTGCCAGAACAATTTCCCTTCATGGTTCCCAAGGAAGATGCACACAAAGAAGAAAAGGCCAGGCAAATTCTATACCACTTGTTACTGTAAGACTCCCCCCAACCAAGAGTGAGGGCTCCTGGTGAGGGGTGCTTGGCCAAGTGGAACTCACAGGAGTCCTCAGAATGAGACTAAGAAGCTTGGTTTCCTATGGGAGTTGGCCTGGTTTCTGATGGTGATGGCTCTCTGTGTTTTTCAAGAGGTTAAACAGGATTATTGCCAGAACAAAGCAGGTCAGGAGACCCCTGTGGCTGCAACCCAAGTAATCAAACAACTCTGTGGCAATTGAGCAAAACCAGAAGGAGGTCCTAAGTGAGAAAAGCAGCAAAAAGAAATCTTCCCTTAAACACCCCATCCTTAGCACTGTGGCCCAAACCTAATCCATCAGTGTTCCTCCTCAATCCACTCAGATTCCAAATTGATCCCTTCCAATTTCCCTCCTCCTATTACTAGCATCCCAGTCAGTGCTTCCTGTTATACTGGTTCTCTTGCCTTTTATGTTCAATCAGGTCCAACTTCCCCAACTGTTCTCAACCTTAATCTTTCTTTCCAGTTTCTAAGAAATAATGCTAGTCTGGCATTCAGTTTAATAGCTTCCAAACCCCATCAGCACACAGCTATCCCTAGAGTCTCAAATAGGGCCTTATAGGTAAAATGTTCACAATTAGTATTTGTTACATTATTGAGTGGATATCCCTCTCCCCTTCCAAGCAAGGTTCCTTTACCCTGTCTGTGTAATATGCTAAAAACATAGCTTTAAATGTCCAAATTCAGAAACATCTTATTTCTCAACCTTTAATCACATTGTTTATTTCTTATTTGTTCTTTTTCAATAGCCAAGACAGTAGAGTGTATTTTGACATGTTTTACATACATGGGGTTATAACTTAGAATCCCATTCTTGTGGTTATGCATGATATGGAGTTTTACTTGTCATGTATTAATATGTGAACATAGGAAAGTTATGTCTGATTCCTTCTACTGTGTTTCCTATTTCTGTTCTCCCTCTCCCTTACCTTCATTACCCTTTATCTAATCCAGGGAATGTCTATTCTTCCCTTCCTGCCCTGTCCTTATTGTGAATCAGCATCTGCATATCAGACAGAACATTCAGGCTTTAGTTTTCTGGGATTAACTTATTTCACTTAGCATGATAGTCTCCAGTTGTATCCATTTATGGGCAAATGCCATAATTTCATTCTTCTTTAAGACTGAATAATATTCCATTGTGTGTATATACCACACTTTCTTTATCCATTCATTTGTTGAAGGGTACCTAGGTTGGTTCCATAGCCTTGCTATTGTGAATTGAGCTGCTATAAACATTGATGTGGCTGCATCACTGTAGTATGCTGATTTTAAGTCTTTGGGTATATAGAGAGGAGTGAGATAACTGAGTCTTTAATCACATTTTATAAAATAAATCTCATTACATTTCCTAAGGTTCCCTATGTAAGATGACTAAATTGACCAGGACCTGCATTCTTCTGTTCTTGCATTATTCTTTCTGAAGTTCTATTTTATCTTCCTCCACCTCAAGGTCATCCTGTGAACATTCTTTTCATGATCTGAAACATACATCTGTACTAAATGATCTAAGGAAAATGTTATGTTCTATTCTTTGTATTCTTCTTAACCTAGTGCATGGTATCTGCCACACTTGGTAATCACGTAGTAAATATCTACTCAATTAATAAACACTGATTTTAAATATTTCACTAGAAATTGTGACATACACATAGAATCTTTGAGGGCAAGTTGAGGCCCTTTATAATATACATTTTCCATGACTTATGGGGGTGGACACAGAGGAGATATATCAGATTGGGCTCAAATCACAAACAGCATTTCCTGAAAGCAGTGGTTGACATGATCCTTGAAGGTAACACTGTCTTCTTGCTAAGTAGCATGCCAATTAATGCAGTAGTATCGCTGTTCTACTTCACAAATGAATATGTTTGTGTAGAACAATAATATGAGAATTGACACTATCTATGGCATTTTAGAGAATAGGGGAGAAAAATGGAGAAGAAGATAAGCTAGGTAGGAAGAAGGATTCAGGTGCCTATAGAGGGAATTGTGGGCAGAATCTGAGGCTGTACCATCTCTGTCAAGTCACATCACCAATTGGTCTTGCTTATTTCATCTAAGCAACAAATTCCTTTAACTTCATGATTTCCAGATCTTTCAGCTGTTTTATCTACAAGGGCCAATTAGAGACAAATCATTGGAGTCATTGCAAGACTTTCAACCCTTCTGAAGTACTCTGAACGTTTCCACACCCTGGAGACACTTGACGTGTACGGTATGGAAGTGAGTGAAGGTTTTAGCCTTTATTTGCTGTTAACACATACTGCCTAAGAAATAAAACGATCCCTAAATATGATTTCTGTGTATAAACTCCTTGTAGCTATTATTGAGCTCGCAATAGGTTCTCCAAACTTCTATTAAAATATCAATAGTATTTTTCAGAGCTTAAATTGAGCGGTGATTTTATTTCAGGCTGATCCTATAAACCACTTTTCTTCGAAGATTCTCTTGTTGTTGCTAAAAATGAAAGCCATTCAAACGAGCAGTGATTGAAACAGTGAGAAAGAAGGGGGAAAAATCAATACTGCATTTTCCAGGGCACTATCTCTGCTTTTGAAAAGAGACCATTAATAATGTGCTTACGGGAGTGCCGCCAGTTGCTCAAAGTGCATTCAGGGGTGAGCTGAACGGATGGATTTCTGGGAAGCCTCTCCAGAGAGAGAAAGAGATTGCTGAGAAGTCAAAGCTCACTGGTGGAATCTGCACCAAACTGAGTCAAGCAACTCTCAGGATCTGGAGGCCAACAGACCTCTGAGCAGCCCAGGAAATATGTCCTCCTACACCTCCTCTGAACATCATTGGAGACTTGAGTGACCAAGGAGGACAATAGCCTTCAGCCCCAGTGATTATGGGTTTGTGCTTCCCAGTCTGGTCCATTAAATAAAAAACAGACACTTCAGCAGAGAACCCCATTGCTTACCAACAGGTCATCACCCTGTCTATATGTAACTTCTATTTGCACTTGGTGTCTTTCCTCTACTTTAGGTTGTGTACTAGAGATGAGAGAGCAAAGGGTCTAGGGAAAGAAATAAATGTGGTTACACTTGAAATCTAGGAAGTGTGCAGTAAAATATAATTTTAACTACTAATTGTTATCTCTTTAAGTGAAGGGATTTGAGAAAAGCTGTTTTTTAAAAATATTCTGGTGTTTTAGGGAACAGAAAGATTTCTAATACAAGAAAAATGTCAAATAAGAATGTCAAAAAACAAACAAATAAACATGAATTTTGAGAAAGGAGAGAGGGAGCAAAGCCAAGACCAAGAGTGATGAGAATCAATCACAGGAAGAGAAGGATTAGTACCAATTCATAGTTAGAGGGAATGCAACACAGACCCAGGGCTGAAGAGATCATAATGCCCTATGTAGTAGATCTAAAGATGCCAAAGAATGCTGAACCGCTTGCTACTGACCCAGAAGGAAGAAGTATGCAGTGGGCATGGCCATTTCTTCCTGAAATTCAAGAATGCTTCTGGCAAGGATCATTAAGAGGTGAGTGCACTGTCCTCCTTAAGCATAAAACTAGCAGTGGAGAATTTTTACAGAAACTATCGAGTCTACCAAATGTCTGGGTGTCCACATGCACATACATATATATGTGCAGGGTTTTTAAGTTTTTTTTAGTTGTAGGTGGGCAAAATACCTTTATTTTTATGTGGTACTAAGGATGGAACCCAGGGCTTCACATGTGCTAGGCAAGTGAGCTGCTACCGAGCCACAACCCTAACCCATATATGTGCAGTTTTGAATGCAAGAAAATGGAACTATCCCCCTGCTCAGTGGTGATAAAGAGAAGCCCTCATGATGGTAGTTTGTCCAATCTTAAGTTGGACCTCAGGAATAAAATATCCCTGATGCTAACTTCTTCAACTCTCTAGCTCTTAGTTTTTCTAGAGCAAAAGTGTTATGATACTAGAATCCAACTAGTGGCATTAGGAGGAGTATGAAATAGCATAGACCCCTAGATCCAGCCACCAAGCAACATGCTGGAGAACTCTGCTCCTGATGTCCTTTGTCCAGCTCCAGGTTAGTTAGCTTCTCCTACCATCTGGTCCATTTCTGTCAAGAGCAACTCCTCTCCAGAGCTGTTCAAAGGAGAGCACACCAAAACAACTAACAAAATGGAACTAGCATTGATCTTCTACCTTCAAAACAGATCTATAGTTCAACCTGAGATGATGCTGATCCAAGTCATTACCCTCTCTCTCCAGGATTTCGTCAAGTCCCTCATTAGCCTGTTTCTGCTCTTGCCCGCATATCTTATCTCAATCCAGCAGCAAAAATGAGCCTGCTAAATGGAGTTAAGTCATGATTTCCTGCTCAACCACCTGGACAGACATTTTTAACTCAATAAAAGGCAAGGTCCTTAGTTATGCCTCCAACTTTATTTTCTATTCCTTTGTTTCTCTGTCCTTCCTTCTCCAGCCATATTGATCTTCTTTACTGTTTACTAAATAAACTGGGCATACTCCTTATATCAAGGCCTTTGTTCATGCCTGTCCCCTTCCTAGAATCCTTATCTGCATGACTGTACTACTTTACTGCCATTGGTATTCATTCAAAAGTTACTTTTTAGGTGAGATTTTTTCTGTCTAGTGAAAATTTGAAATTCACCCCACCATCATTAAGTGATATAATTCCTGCCCTTGCTTATTTTTCTTTTATTGTTTACCATTAATATACTGTGTATTTAACTTATTATCTCTTTTCCTTACTAAAGTGATGGTAGATAATTTTGTGTATTGTTTTCATTGTTGTACTCTCAGTGATGAGAATGCTGGCAAAGAGTAAGTGCTCAATAAATATTTATTGGATGAATATACATACATTATATATAATAGTTATAATATAAATAATATATAATAATTATATATAATAATTTTATATTATAAATTATATATTATACTATATAATATGTAATGATATATATAATTCTATACTATTACACTATTATTTATATTATATATATTATGTAACGATATATCTAATATGACATATACATAATATATTCCATATAACATTTGTTATACATATATATAATTTCCTACCACAATATATGGTATATAGTAGGCATTCAATATATTATTGTATTATTATACTAAAATATGTTTCTTGGGCTACAACTAGATTTTCTATAATAATTTCCAGAGAATGTGGGAATGCTGGGTTAAACAGTTATAGTGCTTTATTAACTTGACTGAAAGGTAATAGATTTTTCTTATGGATATATAAATCTATTAAATGAGGATGTACTGTTTGGCTTTTGTCAGGCTTCTGTGACCATAGACACGTTTGTGAGTGATGTTTCTTATAGGGTTTGTGACCCACAGTTGTATACTCTAAAATGTTGCTCTAGGAACTTTGGAGTTGTTTGTGAAGAATGCTGGTGTAAGTGGACCTCTGTCTTGTCTTCACTTGAAGATTGTTGTTCATAAAGTGAAGGAACTTGGGGGACACATGCTATTGGCTACATAGAAGGATTTCTGAATCATATGGAGTTGGACAAATAGACCTTTGGCAAGGGGTGGAGGTCAATTTATGAAGATCAAAAAGAAGGAGTTTGGTAGAAAGCCAGCTGATTTGAAAAAGAATGAAGTTGCAAGTTAAGTTGAAGTGAAGGAATAACGTACAGAGATAGAAGTGTGAAGGAGGCACATAGAGTGGGGAGCAGCAATGGCCAGGGAAGAACCAACAGCAGTAGCTCAGATGAGCAGAAGAGCTGAAAATAGAATAAGAGAGATCATTTAGACTCCAGTGTTTCCATCGATGCAGGCAGAGTGAGGCTAATAGAGTAACTGAAAAACAATTACTAATTATATCTGTGAAGTTCCTAGCAAAAGGAAGAAATTCAGTGTTCTGAACTTACTTAAATGGTTCTTGGGTATGGAACCAAAGTATTGAATAGAAATGAGTTCAACAGAAACAGTGGGAAATAATGCAGAAGACAATATGTCAATAAAAATTCAATAACTTGAACTTTATCTTACAAGAGCATTTGAATTGTATGAAAGAAGAGAATATAAATAACTTTCCTGCTGGAAGTAGACACTAGGCCATTCAGAGTGCAGGTCATCAGCTCTGCATGGTGTATCTACAGTGGAGGACACAGGCACATCCTGTCCCCAACTTGTGGCAATAGGGGATGCACACATCCAGATGACTTAGAAGGGACTGCTAGAAGAAAAATCTGATAAACTCTGGGCTTTCCTTCATGACAATCTCAGCTCTCACGAGAGCTAAAAAGGCAATGAGGAGAACTGTTACCCTGAAATTAATTTTGACTAACAAGGAAGAACTGCTTGGTGAAGCAGAAGTGACAGGCACCCAGGGAGAAAGTGGCCATGTCATCTCAGAGTTCATAATAATCTAGGAAGGGAAGGCAGAGGGTAGGAGAGCAAAATCACAGATGCTAGTCAAAGAGGATTTGAAATATTTCTGAAAGCATAGCCTCTCTGCACAAGAAAATAAATGACTACTGATATAAGAGTATGAAAGAAGAAAATTGACAGCATAAGTTCAATTTAGTAATTGGCATATTAAGTATAAACACTCTATATTTTACACTCGATTAGCATATATAGTGTATAATGGGTTAAGATACATGCAAATTTGTTCATTTAACAGTGTTGAGGTAGGTATTTTGGTTTTCCTTTTACAAGTGCAATAATTGATTCTCACCAAAATTAAGGAATTGAATCGAGGTATTGGGTGGCAAAGTTTGTTCTCATAACAGTACCTCTTCTTGGAAAAGCTCCTGTAATTCTATGAACAAGATGGTCTCTTAGAGATAATTTTATGATAACCTAGAGATATATTAGAAATAAAAGCAACACATACAAAAAATAACCAAAGAATGTCATAAAGTATAGTAAATTATCATAAAGACAAAAATCTGGAGTGAATTTGGGTTTATGCTGGGGCAATTAAGAAAAAAAACCCAACAGTTTAAAATTTCTAAATAGAACAAGCTAAAGAACACAAAAAGGGACAAGTCTACTTTGGAACAGATGGTGGCCTGTTAATAAACACCAGGGCCAGCAACATCATTCAGCTTCACCTGATCTGTTCTCAGTCCTGGAAGAGGCTTTGTTACTAGGTAGGATGATTACAGACTTAAAAATCATTCAGAGAGTATGAAATCATTTCATATCTTTGGATGAATTCAAATCTCCAGACTGAACAAATTAAATCTTAGAGCATTAAAATGATTTGCAGTTGTAATTTAAAAACTATTGAGTAATAATGGAGAATAGAATTAGCATCAGGAAACTGGAGCTAGGATCCAAAGATCCACGTATCAAAAATATGGGTGGAGCAAATCATTAGATTCTGTATACTACCAACTGTGAGAAAAAGAAGGGGATTAGACGCAAGTTTTAGCATAAGCTTGAACTGAACTGCTGAAGAAATCAGTAAGTTAGGAAAGGAGTCATGATTATTAGGAGTCTTCCTAGGTTCTGTAAAATCATGGTTATTTTAAACTTGTTTCCATCGTGACTTAAAACAGTTTGATGGACTTTTTAGATTGTCAAACAAAGAAATGCTATAATTTGGATCTTAAGGTATAGACAGTCAATTTGAGTGGAAAATTTGCTTTTAAAAATGTAGCCTGAATGATCTTCATTCTCTATCCCGTCCCAAGTGCACAATGGATTCACAGACAGTTATCATTGAAACTTGCAGGTTTTCAAATCGTACTCGAAACTTCTGGAATATCTGAAGGACAAGAAAATGGCCTTTAAAAATTTTTTGCACTTATTAAAATATAAAACACATAGAATAAAATTCCCTGAACACCAGAGTATAAATAAGTAAATTTTCAAAAACTACAAACATTTTTGTAGCCAGGAAACAGGTCAAGAAATATATGACCAATCCCCAGGAGCACCACTTAATGCCTCTTCCCAAGGCCTGCTCGTCCCCAGAGGTCAAGAGCCTATTGCTTAACAGCAAACCAGTGTTGTCTCTTCTTTCTAAACATAATATAAAAGAAAAAGACAGACATATTCCTCTGCATCTCTCTTTATTTGTTCACTATTATGTGTGGAATATCCAGACCCGTGACTTCTTAGGATGATAGTGTTAATTCTCGTTGGCATATAGTAGGGGCTAATAAGACCATATCATAGATTGTATAGCCATTGTCCTACCAATGAATATTTGAATTGTGTCTAGTTTGAGGTATTACGAATTGTCCTTCTCTGAACATATGTGTAAATCTGCCAATGTTCACACAAGATAAAATATACAACCTCAAATGTCTATTATCTATTGAAAAAATGAACTTAGGATTTAAACTTTTCAAAAAATTAATGGAGAAGCAAAATAATGCTGCAGAAAAGATCTACTGGTGACTACTTAAATTCATAAGTGATACTTTAAGGAGAAACAAAATATTTGTATAGTCTCAGAACCTCTCATCCAACATATTTATTAATCACCATATGAACTTTCACACATGTTCAGATATTCTTCAGGAGGTGGATTTTCATCTCTTATGTTTGAAGGTGACTAGCTTTAAATGAGTAGTATGTGGAAAGGAAAAAATTGTAACTTAGTAGTGAAATTTGGCATATTTCACCTTAACCAGATAATAAAGTTAACATCACTAATAATACATATCAATATCATCTCCTACTGATAATAAGGCACCAAGGTGGACACAGACAAAAATTCCAACCTAAATCCCCAAGCCTGAGAAAGCAATTGACAAACTCAAATTGAAGGTCATTGTGAAAAATATTCCTTCAAAAGTGTCCAGGTCATGAAAATCAAAGAAAACTAAGAAACTCTTACAGATTGGAGGACACACAAGTAAATTAGCACTCTGGGACGGATCCTGGAACCAAAATAGTACCTTAGAAAAAATAAATGAGTAAAATCCAAATAAAGCCTGTAGTTTAGTTATAGCTCTTGTGCCAAAGTCAACTTCTCAGTTTTGGTATGAATGCACCATGGTTACATAACATGCTGAATTAGTGGAAGTGGAGAGAAGACTATACGAAAACTCTGTGCTACCTCGTAACTGTTCTGTAAATCTTAGTGCAACACAAAAATAAAGTTAAGAAGAGGAAATATAAATGACCTCAGAAAGAAAAGCTTCTGTGCTTTGACATCTTCTTTGGAGAGTTTCTGGCAATAGAATCTTTTTCTCTTTTAATATGTGCATCCTCAATTGCTAGCTCTTCATCTGGGGTAGAGTGTGCATGTTTGAGTGTCAGAAGTATGTGAGGAGGTGTTCTTCTCTAAAGCCCCATGTTCAAACTCACTGGATCCTGGCAGTGGTGCTACTCACACCAGAGGCTGGTGATCTTTTATGAATATAACTGCTACTGTAACTCTTCAAGCTCTAAGAGCTTTAAGTCATTTTTGCAGCCTTCTCTATAATTCTCTTATTTGGTCCTCCAAGAAGGTCTGGGTACTCCTTCCCTTTCTCTTCCAGTCAGTAGCAGAAAAGTCTGCTTTCATTGAAACTCTGGTAAAAAGTCATCAGAAAGTGTCATAAATACCAGAACCATCCAGAGCATCCTTCATACCTATTTGGATTAAATTAAACTTTCGTTATAATGCATAAGAACAGGAATGATTTAATCAATTCATTAGTGAATTCATTTACATATTATTACATGCATGGAACACATGGAACATTTTGAGTTAATAAGAACATTTCAGCATCATAATTGATCAGAATTTTATAATGTTTGAAAAAGTAACATGATTTTAGAGAAAAACAAAGATAGATGAAAATATTCCATCACTTTTCACTTCTCTGTGTTATCTTCAGGTCAAATAAATGCAAGTCAAATGATACTAGAGCAATAAGGCAGCACTTTGCAAAGGCCAAAAGTTTCTAGGAGATGACAGCCTTTAGTATCATGGACAGATTGTGATTGAAGAGAAGTTAATGCTGATTTCCAAGAACAGAACAAAAACCCCAGGCTAAGACTAGATACATCTGGAGGGATTGTTTTCCAGTCAGTAGGTTTTTCAAGTAAATCTTAGAGAAGAGGTAGCTACTGAGGACATGGCTTTCAAGGAGTTAGTTTTGAAGATACTGTGACAATTATCAAGGAGTGCTTCCTTTGTGGACACCCATGCATTATTCAATTACAATTGTCCCTTGTGGCTAGGAAGCTGTAAAACTAAATTTGAGATATTGTTCTAATGCTCAGTATATCCATTTGGTTTATCCTATGATTATATTGTTGGGGAAATGGTAGCACTGAGAAGATAAACAACTAGTAAACGGTGGAGCTACCCAAGCATAATACTGAAGCCCTATTCCCTAATTCCCCTTGTATCCTGCTTCCCCAATAGATCTTTATTTCTCCCTCAGAATCGCACACCAAAGGCAATCTCCATCATGAATCAATATTGTTCATATGAGGGCATCAATTTTCAAATTGCTCTTTGCCTCAATAGCCTATTGAGAAAGATGATTTTCCCATAATAGATACTTGCTTTATATCACAGGGTTGAGAGAATGTTAAGAGAAAAATGTGAGATCAGAGATGTCAAAGTGCTTTGTAAATCTTAAATACCAAGGACTGTTAAGATGAAATTTTGCTCTAACAAGGGAGCCACCTTGGATGTCTAGAGGGATAGTTTATTGTCAGTGAACAGGTTCCTAAGAAAAAATAAAGTTTTGAGAGAAGGGCAGGGCCCTTTAGACTAAGGGAATCATAATTAGTTAATGACTAAAGCAAATAAGAATCCCATGGCATTAGAGGTTGTTCCTGTTACATATTGAGAGGAATTTACTGATCTGAAAAACCTAATCTCCCAGGCAAAATTCCTTTGCTTCTCATACTACAATAACACAAGAGGGGAGGTGCCACGTAAATACAGAGGTTGATTTTTATTTCTACTGCATGTGCTATTAAAAATTAGGACTCTTTTATGAGCCAGAGAACCTTTACAAACCTTGTATTAGTACCAAGTAATTAAGATACACTACTAAAAGTAAATCATCTGAGCCGGAATGAATTGGCATCAATGTCTTTTTTGATTAAGTAGCAGACATGCTCAAGAACAAACTAATGAATACACTGACTATAGAGTGCCACTAACAGATGATTAGAGTGATAATCTTATAATTTGGCACTCAAAAAACTGGAATCTGAATATCCACAGGGCTAAAAATTTTTGTGATTATTTGAGAAGAGCTTCTGGTCTATTGTTCTGCAGAAATGCTTTAGAGATGGAGGTGGATGGGCAAATGCTCTTCATCCCACCAGCACACCTTATTAAGCCATGAAGGAAGGGAAAAAGGTAAGAAACCCATCATTGTCGATGCCACACTTTGAAACAGAATAAAGAATAAACATGCCTTTAGTATATCTTTGAATTTTTTCCATGAATACCTGCTTGAAAATACATTAAAATTCATTAGAGTGGCTCTTTTATGAATCAAACAACCAAATGAATAAGTTTTTTTTTCACTTAGAGTGTTTTTTTTCCCCATTTAGGAGCAACAACTGCTAATTTCTATTCATAGACTCCATCACATTCAATCCCATTTTCATTCTCAGTTTCCATATCTAGGCAGTCACTGAAGTCTGTGAATTGTACTCCTGAAATAGCTCCAAAGTGTATCCTTTTCAACATCCTGTTATTGCTACTACATCAGTGAAAAGTCTACCATCTCTAATCAGTCACTTATTACTAGCCTTATTTCCCATCATCCCTTTGTTTGACCCCAACAGTTATCTCCCCCACCATACCACCAGACCATGCCCCAGTTTAGAGCTTTGAATGACTCCTGTACCCTGGGAAAGCATGAAGTGCCTTTCTACAATTGGCTCTAGTCCATCTAGCATTGTATCATACCACTGCCCAATTCCACCTTCTGAATGCACAGTTTCTCAACATCTCTCAACCCTCAAGTGTGCAGAAATGATTGCTATTTTTGTATTTTTAACCTCTGGTTCTCATGAATTTAGAATGTCCTTATGCCATTGCTAAATGTTTCAGGACCCAGGCTTCATATTGTTAACTAGTCAGTCTTTTGGTTTTTATCTCTACCCACCATTCAAAACCCACCATTAGGTGGATTTTGCTGATCCCTAAGCAAGAACTTCATGTTCAGTTTCCCATTTGTGCAGCAAGAAATGATCTCTGTTTTCCTTTATGTTCACTATATTTTGTTTCTCTTGATACTTGATTAGCCTCCCTTCTCATTATATTTACAGTTTCTATAAGTTCCATCTGAGGTTGTAAGCTCTTGAAAGGAACCATAGCCCATTAATAATTATGGCACCTCAATAGTGACCACTTGATGTCTTGCAAACAAGAGATGCTCTGTAAATATGCATTGAATTGAAATGGCTTTGAGTGAGTACCAAGGCAAAACAGGATATCATCCATTTGGTCCCATTTCTTATGCTATAATAAGGACTCCTTCTGTTTACACATAAAACAGAAGAGTTTAATCAACCCAGCAATCTTTAACTTGATAATGAAGGCCATAAATTAATTTTTAAACAAAATTAAGGAAGATGGGATGAAATACGAAATAAAAATGTCATTAGAATCTTCCCAGGAAACAATATTCTTGACACCAAATCATGACATTATGGGGCTCAGTTGTTTATTTGTTTCTAGGGCAGCCCCTTGTTTTATGTCCCGAATAGCATTTCCCTAAATAAAACTGCATGGAACAAAATGCCATTATGATTTCTAACATTCATTTCCAGTGAGGTTCCTGTTAGGTTGCAGCCATAACTATGATGGAAGGGGTGTGAGGAGAGCCCGCTGCAGTAATAACTGTGTCTTCATACATCAAAGCAGGGGATTATAGGAGAAGCATCTATGTAGAACAGGAAACTAACTGGAGGGGTAGCACTCACCAGGCTGGCTTTAAAACATGGTGGGAAATGATCAGAAAGGGACTTTCTGTTTGCAAAGTCAGAGGAAAGGTAGGTCATCCTCTATGCACACATGCAGGAAATCTAATTTTTTTCTTCATATAATTGTTTCCAACAGGTACAGTGGGCATCACTGTCTGTTAGCTGCTGGCTTATGAACCCTCAGGAAGTGAATTTGTTCTAAAGGGTTACAAGGATCCTTAGTCTCTAGGACACACATGAATCTCAAAGGTCAAGGGTAGGACACAGAAATGGCAGAAGAGAATCCATTAAGGCTCCTGAAGGGAATTCTGCTGTCCTTTCTCTTCAGGTAAAACCTTCATTTAATGACTAAATCACAAAAAGTCAAATTCCTAAACAACTCTCAGGTTAGCCCACAATTCTTCCTCCAGCTTGCTATTTCTTTAACACCCACAGTCCCTGTTTTCTAAAATACTGAACTTAATTTCTGCCTTTAATACAGACTTCATTTGACATGCTAGCTCTGTTATGCTTTAAAGTGACCTTAGGACCATATCATGCCCTGACTTGAACATCCTCACATATTCCATACTGCCCAGAGAAGGAAACTCAAACTCTGGCAGAGAACCCAAGGCTGTTGTGATTTTGCCTTCTAATGTCTCCTTTATTCCCTCATTGTTTACTACTCCACAAGAACATTTTAAGTTTCAGAAATATTGATCTAGGATTGTGTTTTCAGGCACACCATGCTGTTTCCTATTTCATTTCCTCCTGAGTTCCCTGTTTCTACCTTTACCCTTGCTACCGCCTAAACTCAGAATGGCAGCACAAGAGAACAGCTTAAATGTGAGCTATAGCACATCCTTCTGCCCGGATCTCACTCATTCCCACTTATCCTACTGTAAAGTCAATGTTCCTACAAAAGTCCAAAGAGCTACAAGACCTGACCCTTGGCCACCATGTGGATCTTACCTGTCATTACTTCCTTTACTCACTGTTTCTTGAACATGACTGGTAGGTTTGCCTCCGGGTCTTTGAGATTGCTGTTCTCTTTGCTTGGAAGACTCTTCCCTTCATATGATCCCAATGATTCACTCTCATGTGTCTTCATTAACTGCTCCAAAGGCCTTTTATCATAGAGAGCTTTGCTGACCCCATTAACCCTGTCATAGAATATATCCATGTTTGCTGTTTGTCTCCCTGCCACCAGAATGTGCATTTCATGCAGTGACCTTGGTTTGTTTGCTCTGCTGTATGCCCAGAAGGAAGTCTTAGCACATAGTATGCACTCAGTAGTTTTTTTTCCAATGAATAAAAGCCTTTTTCCTTGCTCTTTTCCTAAAGCTTATCTTGTTAACTGCTATTAATCTTCCTCTAAATGCAGTTCACACATCACCTCCTCTGTGAAATTTCCTCTGCTCGATGAAGAGTTACACACTGTACTATTGTTTCTCTGCTCTTTACAAACATACTTATCTAGTTGTGTGTTTGTGTGATATGTGTTGCTTTTTATTTGTTGTTCCTCAGATCTGCTCCTCAGTTCCCCCAAAGGGTGGACACACAAGAGGCATTTAGTGCTTCATTCTCTTTAGTTGCACCAATTGCTGATCTGTAGAATTAGGAAGTTCCTACTTTTGTCCAACTGGGTGATTTTTGTTCTCTTTTTACTAGAATTAAAGTGGTAAGAATCAAAGGAAACCTACACATTATGAAGTAACCTGCCCTCGTTCTTATGCCATAGTGACTTCAGATGGTACGGTGTTTTCCATTGTGCAGGTAGTTCAAGGGTATCAAGAGAGCTGTCAGCCTAGTCCCATACTGAAGAATGCCACCACAAACTTGTGTCAGGAATAGAGCCAATTTTTGGTGTTACAGGTGCTCCCCATTTTTGAATGTATGTATTATTTCACCAAGTTTTGAGGCTAATGTTAGGATCTGGGGAAACGTGAAAAATAAATGGGGTGGGGGAGGTTGGAAACTTTGGACTTGGAATAACTACAACCCCAAAACAGACAACCCAAAAAACAAACCAAAACAAACAAACAAACAAAAAAAAAAAACACACACAGAGTGTTTGCCTTTTTCACCCAAATAGAGGCTGTTTCCTGAAAAAAAAAATTAATTAAGAACGACTTAGCAAGCAGCTTTCTCACAAGACAGAAAGTCAAATGGTTTGTGTCAAGAAAGCCCTTGCATGCTGCTTCTACAGAGGAAGTAATATGAAAATATCTGGGTTTTGATTAGGTCATAGGGGACACCAGGGACAGTGGGTAGAAGAAAGTCTCTGAGCCCCCACCAAAAAAATTGCTTTGAAAGTAATACACTGTTCTGCTTCATCCTTGATAAAACAAATGCTAATTTTGTTTTTAAATTGTGAATGCTTTATACCTTTGAGAGATTTTTATCCTTTACATATTCCAATTCAACTTAAAATATTGTGCAATTGCCAAATCTCATATTTAAAATATGTGCTTATCATTCAACTCAGGGTAACATTAGCACATGGAAAACTGGATTCTAATTAATAAATCAGAGCCTTAACCACGGAAACATCATTCACACATATGAGACGGCAATAGTGAGAACCATTAAAAATAGTAGCATGCTGTCACCCTTCCGGGAAATATGGAAATATGCCTTTTCGGGGTTATTGGCCTACATTATTTATCAATGCTTGGCTTTAATATATGGATTTACTCCCCATTGAATGAATATCATATTTCTCCTAGAAGATACAGCATTAATTTGTGATCTTGGACAAATTGTCAATAGGATAACAAGCCCACTAGGGGGGCATGCAATCAATAATTTGTATCCAGTGATTTCTTCCCTTAGGTTGTTGTAGGAAAATATTGCTTTTTCACTTTCACTCTTGCTGATAAGCACAAAACAAGCAAGCACAGAAATTACAGGGGGAAAAAAAAAACAACTGCACAAAAAAAAAAGCACCTTTATTCAGGGTAGATGAGATTTCAAAAAGCAGATTGCAACTTTTACCAATGTACTAGAGGCTGGGAGTTGGTTCCTGTTACACCTCAAAACCAACCAACAAACACAAAATAAAACGTCATCAAAAGAATATAACAAATGAAAAGATGGATTCTTAGAAAGAGATCATTAAAAATTTGGAAGTAAATCTAAACCCACAGATTACAACATGGAATCAGAAACACACACAAAAAAGCCCATGTGGATTCCACTTGTCTTCATGTTTTTTCATCTCCTCTACACCTCTCCCCACACCTCTAGGCTGTGACTTATGTTTCCACTGTTTTAAGCTTCAGCCTCATCCATAATTCTCTCATCTGAGTTTATGTTGCTCAAATAGTTCACGTTCTTAATGCTACAATCATGCTCCCAAACCTGAATGCTAGCCTGGATTTTCAACCTCCAGTTTGGTGTGACTCAGATCATCTTCCTTATATTTGCTGATTTTTCCTTACCTGGAATTGTGTACTTGGACTCAGAATAACTTTCAGGGTAGCTCCATCCAGTTTTGTGCTCAAAATTCACCAGTGCCAATTATGCCAGTCCAATAACCTGCCCACCTCTCTCAGATGGGCTTTCTAGTGAGTCTTACTTTTTCATTTGGAGCTAATTGAAATTGCAGAAGAAATTGCAAAGAAATTGCAGAAGAAAAAAAAGTCAGAAAGATTACAGAGTCTTTGCTAATACAGCCAGATTTGAGAGTATGAATCAAACCTGAATCCGAAAAATGTCACTGTCCTATGTTCTTCCTCTCACTTCCCACTCTAGGCATCAGGAGTGAAGAGAGGGGTAGCTGATTTTGCAGTCAGACAGCTTCCTGTTGCCACCTCCCCAAACAAAATCCATGAGACATGGGTGAAAGCCAATGCCAGGTAAGTTGGCAGCACATGATTCACTATTTTGGGCAGCTGATGTTGTCGAGCAGAGAAATGAAGGGTACTGAGTATCAGTATCAGGCTCCTACCATCTCACTCACATGAAGTAGGTTCTTTCCTTGGAAAAGAATGAGTAGTGGCAGCAGTTTCTTCTCTAGTATTTACCCTAAAGGTTACAAAGTACTGGGGGGAAATTCCTATTTCATAGGCTCAGGGCTGAATGAAGAGAGAAATTAAGAATGATTTTCCCAAACCCTCCAGACAAATTTACTTGACCTTTCTGCCTCTCCCTGTCTTGACATAAATGTGTTTGTTTCTACTGAATTACTTCCAAGTGGAATTCAACCACAAAGAAATTGAAGAAAACAGGCATTCAAAGAGTCAGTAAGATTTCCCCTCAGATTATAAACCTAAACAAGATTGAGACAAAGCTTCTAATGCTTTTATAACCTCCATGAGACATGAATAAATATATATATATACACACATATGTATATGCATATATGTTATGCATCTATTCATTAGAGTAGATATTTCATAAATAATAGGAAAGAAAACCAAAAATCTGTGTCGGTTGGCTTTCAATCAGTTTTGGTTGAGGGACAAAGATAGTGAAGTTTATTCCACTAGAATTCATTTGTGGGACCATCTCAGGAAAAGCTGAATACCATGGACTGAGGAAGATCCCGCACCACAGTGAAGCAGAGCTGCAGGGAGAACAGGAGAGGCAGGCTGTGTGTCTTCCATCCAGTGTGTGATTTTCAGTGTGTGGTTTTCAGCATGTGGTTCTTGGGTCAGTAGCTTTAGCATCTCCTGGGAACTTGTCCTCCTGCTTCAGTTTGGAAATCACCGCTGTCGTCCACCTCCATTATTTAAGATGACTTGGCTATTTTCTATAGATTTGCTTCTCTCCATCTTGAGAGAAGTTGCCTTTTTGTGATAACTGGGGCAGCCGAAAACCGAATCTATTTTGATCTATGGAAACCAGAGTGATTGACATTTCCAAGATCACAAAGGTATAATACAAATATTTTATGAAAATATTTAATAGAAACTAATGTTTTTTTTTCTTTTTTTTTTGACTGTTCTCTATGTATTCCTTTTGCAAACACTGTGGATAATTGAGAATTTACAAAAATGGAGCATTGTGAGCCTTACCTCCTTGAAATGGAAGGTCTCACTTCCATTGCAGAGGGCTCTCAGGAGAGAAGCTGGCTTTGATGTGTAGGAAGGACTGCCCCTGGGAAAGAAAGACATTTGACAGGCACATAGTTTAGAAATGTTTTGCAGGTAAAATTTTCATCCATAAAATCATATTAACATTTCAAACACAGGACTCTCCAGAATTCAAAAAACGTGGTCTCCGGAGATTCTCTTGCCTTGTAAAGAGTTATACTTTTCTAGGGCAGAGAACATGATTTTTTTTTCAAATACTTTAACTCTACCCCTGAGTTCCATCTCAAATGCAAACCTTTAACAAGTTGGGGGTTCTGTCATATGGGGACAATGAAGGGAGGAGAGTAAGGGCAGGGGTAAAAACATAATGCTCCAGTATAACAACTCCTGTCTGGATGATGAAAAATAGTTTCTTCCCCAGATCTGCATGAAATTATTCAGAAAGCTTGCAAATAAATCAGAATCATGATGACACAGAAAACCAGAGTCCTAGCAAAACTTCCACCCTGCACAGCTCTGCATTGAATCTGCTCAACATTCAAAATTGCCCACTTCATTTCCTTTGAGGACCCCATAAATAACAGACCTGTCCAGTGTAAGATTGCTTCTTAATGGATAGGAAGTAACTAAAGAGTGTGGCTACCAACAACTAATACCCAGAAAATCGATGGAATAAGGTAGGGACATAGCTCGGGTCAGATGACCAAGGCTTCATGTGCAGGTCCTGAAGCACATTATATGAGGAAGCTGCTCTACTGTTATAGAAGTGACTGTTGGATGTCACAGTGCCAAGTTTAAGTCATTAGTTTTAATGTAATATTTTTTTGTTTGGGTAATATTTTTGACATCTCTTAAGAGGACCTTAGGTTTTTATTAGTCGTATTGAATTCCAGAAAAGAAAACTAACATATTTGAGTTTAGTTAAATAAGCAGAGGTAAAATTTGTTATTATGATTTTATTATAAATAAAAGAAACACTATCACCTTCTAACCAAATATTCCCTTTAAGTAGATGATATGATACTGTGTGGTCATAACTGAAAGGACTGCTCGAAAGAAAAGTTGTTTAGGTAGCATATGGTTAGTAGAAATGCTGATTTTGGCAGCCATTCCTAGGGTGCCTGCATGTGCCAGGCACGTTGAGAAATATTCCTCCATTACTGTTCATCCTCATGAATGGGTCATGCAGGCATTATGATCTCTGGCAATACCAGTTGGTCCTCTGGTCTAAATGTCCCCGGCCTGTGCTTCCATCAACTTTCCTTCACTACATAAATATTTACATTGAGCCCCTACCAGGTGCCAAACACAGAAGTCCTCCTCTTGTTCATACTGCGGTATCATATGTAATAGCCAAACGAGTGAAAAAAATGTCTGTTAGAATAACACTATCTAGAAAATTATAGAAGGATAATTGAGAGTAAGAGAGTGGCTCAGTCAGACTAGTGGTCAGGGAAAGAATTTAGGGGAAAGTAAGATATACTGTAAGCCAGTAGAGGCTTAAATGACTAGAAAGAAACAAATCACAGAGAACTTTCTGAGAAAGGAGAAGAGCTAGGTTATTCACCTTAAAGCAGAAACATCTTTTTAGATATAAGGGACACTTGAGTCTTTGCACACCCAAAATAAAATATTATTTTTAAAATTTGCACTAAACCACTTTTCCAAGGTCTTTGTAAATCAGGAAGCAGAAGAAACATTCCTGCACATCTCATATGCTCAAGAGTCTAGCCACTGGTCTCTCTTTTCTCAGCTCCTATGGCTAATGCTTCAGGAAGTCTTGTTGGCTATAACTCCAAGGCACACCTTGTCTTCACTAAACTACCACCAGTTTGACCATGATAGTTCAGAACAGGAAACAGCCCAGATGTCCTCCCATGAAAATAGGGTAAACAAATTGTGGTTCATTCATACCATGAAATACTACTCAGCAATAAAGAAGATGAAACTATTGATTCACACAGCTTTTGTGAATCTCTAGAGAATTATGTTGAATTTTTTTACTCTCAAAAAATTCATGGATGAAAGTTGTAAAAAGAATCATTATTTTTAATGTAGTTAGTCTTTGGTTTCAGGGCTTTTTGAATTTGTGAAATTAACATTTTTTAAAAGAAGAGGGATAAAAAAAAAAAAACTTCCTTGCAAATCAGACTCAGTGTTGCACAACAGATTGCAATGTCTCCACAGGGGCTGCAAGCTCGTCAATGTGCATCATACCCAAATATTTTACCAAGCTAAAATGCAAGTTATTTACCAAGCAGATTGGGACATCTTTGGTAAGCCATTAAATCTATAGTTTCCATATCTGTTCCAACTTTTTCAAAGTGTATATTGTCCTCAGTTCACCTAATAGCAAGTAAGTTCTTAAACTGTGATTTGTGCCATAGAAAACAGATTGTCTTTGTATATGAACTTATTGCTCAATGAAGGTTTACACTCTTCATTGAGTGTAAACCTTTTAAGTTTGCTTTCTTATATCAAAATGTAATTTCTAATTATAAAAAATAATGAAGACATAGAAAATAAGTTATATGGGTAGGATTTCATATATATATAAAATTTGTAAAGTACTAAAATGATAGGAAGAGAGAACAGATTAGTGGTTGTCTGCAGTTAAGAATGGGAGGTAGGGGCAGGAAAGGAATGTCTAAGGCTATAAGAGGGGAATGGGAGGGACCTTTGTGGTGGTGGAGAAGTTCTGTACATTGACTCTGCATGGAGAAGGGGCAACAAGGCTGAGAACACTCCATCTTTGAGACCTGACGAAATATAGCTGTCTAAGAGTCAGAGTGAATGAGGAAAAGAAAAGAGCATCTCCTTTTAGCTTCTCCCTGACACTGGGTGCAGGGTGGCAAAATCCAAGTGACAGCAACTATTAATGGACAGCAGCAAAAACAAGGCAAGAAAACTCCTCCATGTCACAGGCTTCCTAAATTAGCAAAAACCAGTTGGCTACTCTCTGAGGCTTAGAAAAAGAGTCATTGAACGCAGTCCACACAGTTCAAAGCACCTCTAAAGGAATTTGAATCACATCAATATTGGATTTTAAATAATATTTGACTCAATTTCTCCTGTTCTATCTAAAATATCTTGAATTACTTGCATTCAGTTAAAAAGAATAAGACATACAGCTACTCAAGTAAAATAAAGTCATAATCAAGAGACAAATCAATAAACAGAATCAGCGATTACTCAGATGTTGGAATTATTATCATGACCAAAACTTCGCAGTTGCCATGATTAATTGATTAATCAATTAGTCAATCAGTTAATCAATTAGTTGAAAAGGAGGGTACTATTCATGAACAGATGAGAAATTCAGGCCAAGAGATTGAGATTTTAACAAAGAGGCAAATAGGAATTTTAGACCCAGCATCTCATATTAGAGATGGAGAAATCTGATGGCTCAGCAGCAGGTTCAGTCAAGGAAACAAATTTAATACAGATTATTCCAACTAAAACACAAAGAGAAATAAAGTGAAAAAGAAAAATAATGGAACAGAGCATCTAAGGGCACTGGGACTGACTTGTGAGTTAACTGTGTGAGAATTCTGAACATTTTTCAGCTGAGACTCTGATTCTGTTTGGAGTTTTACTTTATGTATGTGCAGCTGAGTATCAAAGAAGCAATCTGTTTTAGTCAGCTTTTCCATGACTGTGACCAGAAGATCTGATAAGAACATTTTAGAGGAGAAAAAGTTAATTTGGGGGCTCATGGTTTCAGAGGTCTCGGTCCATAGAGGGTTGGCTCCATTCTTGAGGCTTGAGGTGAGGCAGAACATCATGGTGGAAGAGCGTGTGGCTCAGGGCACAGCAATCAGGAAGCAGGGAGAAACTCCATTCACCAGGTACAAGTATATACCCCAAAGGCATGCCCTACCTGCCCACAGTAACCACTCAGTTAATCCCCATCAGAGGATTAATTCAGTGATAGGGTTAAGGTCCTCATGACCTAATCATTTCATCTCTGAATGTTCTTCCTTTGTTTCACACCTGAGCTTCTAGGGGGCAATTCATATATAAACCATAACACAACCCTAGGTGGATTTCTGAAGCCCTCTTTTTCCTACCTGTTCTGCCCCTCTCCAAAATCCTGCATGCCAATTCTAGCTCTCTCACCCATCCTAAACTCGGCTGTCCATCTCTTTAACTCAGTGAGTCCATGAGGTTATGTTTTGGTTCCCCTTATTCTCCAAGAATAAGAACTACACAGAGCTTATTTATCTTCTCCCGAGGTTTACACTTCTGCACTGCCTACTGCCCAGTCTCTAAAAACAATTGTTTTATGTATCTTGTCTGCATTTCTGTTTGTTTTTATTTGGAGGTCA
The DNA here is from genome assembly GCA_020662805.1 of Glaucomys volans. Classification (NCBI taxonomy): domain Eukaryota; kingdom Metazoa; phylum Chordata; class Mammalia; order Rodentia; family Sciuridae; genus Glaucomys; species Glaucomys volans. The sequence goes on from JAJEJO010051568.1 coordinate 34,564, forward strand.
AGTTCAGTTCCTGTGATTCCAACATTTCTAGAAATAGAACAGCATGTTGTAATCTCTCATTTGGAGTAATGTCATTAGATCCCTAAATTTTTACTAGGGTTCAATATTACATTGGTTTCAAGACACTGGAAGAGAAGTTGGGAGTCCTGGAAAGTGGCCCTGACTTCCCACCTATTGCTAGCCCCTTCTCTTTGAGCACATGTGATGCCCCCATAAGACTCAATTTCCTCCTGGTAAGTTGATCAATTGTACTTAATTGCTTCTAAATCTGCAACTCCCAACATTCTGAATGCAGGGTAGAGAACCATTTGAAAGTCTGTAAGTGGATAGATTGACCTTTTTGCCATTTACCTAAAAGCTGATTTTCAACATCACTTTTTAGAGCAAGGCAAAGACTAGGCTCCCAAATTGCTCTGCTGCTGAAAGTCCTGCTCACACTAATAGGAATTACACACAAGCATCTCAGAGATAATGGAGCCGTCAATCTCTTTTATGAACCATGACAAGGAGCCAAAGAATGGTGGATTTTAAAGTAAACAGCCACCATTTCAGCTCAGAGTCAGCAGGATCAGTTCCAAATCTTTTCTACTACTTCCCCCATCCCCCTCCCAAATCCAAACACCCATGAAATCCATCCCCCTCTCAGGCACCTGTTGGCTATGTGGAGATGAAGGTAATGGCTGAATAGGAGGGTAGTAAGTTTGGAAATAAAATCCAAATGGTTAATAACCTTCCTCTCTGGTCTCAGATTCCTGCTAATAAGATAATTGCAGATTAAAGCACTCACTCTGTCTTTTTGAAGTCATAGCAAAGGCATTCAAGTGTTTCTGTTGATCCTCAGAGCAGGAGCCTGAGAGGAAATCACATCCGATGTGGGCTGTGTTGAGATGGCGTTTCCTGGTGCCCTGGCAAACCAGACACACTTAGATTCTTCCTTGCCTCACTGAGGAGCACCTGAGCCCTTGCCTACCACGATGACATCATCATAGCTGCAGGGAATCTGTCAAGACAGTATTTCAAATAAACCTTCAGTGGCAATGTTGTTTCTAATAAGCAAGGTATTATGAAGCACATGTTGGGGTTTCCCTCACCTCTGTTAGGTTATCTACTGATGTCAGAATTGCAGAATTCTTAATAGAGCAAGGACTACAAAGGTAATCTTATCTTACTCTATCACTTTACAGAAAAAAAATCAAAGTGAATTGTTTGGTAATGTTGCAATTCCTAAGGGAGGAAAGCATGCTCCTATATTTTAAACAATAAGAATACCAATGAAAATATTTTCTAGTTAGCCCTCACCTAACGCAGAAAATTAAATTCATCAGATTCCTTTTCCTTCCCAGGTTATTCCAACTACATTTACTTTAACTAAATATAAAAACATAGGGAAAAAATCTCAGGAGAATTGTTTTAAACACAGTCATGTGGAAATGCATTGTCGAGATGAATGAATGGCAGTCCACTGATACTGTGTGAATGGATCTGAGAATTTCCTAGAATGGGTGTAGGGAGTAGCAGCTTGTTTACCCCACTAGCTCCCTAGCTTCATGGTGCCTGAGATCAGATCTGACATTTCTTTTTAAACACAGAAACCCCTCCTGATGTTGCTCTACCTTGAACAACTAAAGAACAAATTGTTTCAGTTCTAAGGAAGCTGGGTTACTCTGGACAGTAATACAAATAAAGAGACCCAAAGGAGAATCCTTCAGGAAAGAAAGAGATACGATTTTACCTCTTCAATATTAGCAAAACTAATAGTTCAGAATTATTTTGTATATGTAAACTGGGGTCAAGAGGCATTCTCTATCATTTATATGCATCCTAAATGAATTGCTTTGGAAAGATACATACCATTCCTTATACTCCAAGAAAATACATTTCATTTTAATGTATTTTATTTCATAGCTAAAAATTCTTTAAAGAAATGTAAGGTTGGGTAGAATAGTAGAAAAATTGAAACTTGGAAGTGGGAAGTTCCAGTCTTATATAACCCAAGTTCATTATTGACTGCTGATGCACAATTATTATGAATAATAACACTTGAGATAAAGATAAAAATATTGTTTGATGCTTCTATGCCTGGCAATTTACCAAATTTTTTACTTCTATTATTTAATTAGGTCCTCGTAAAACTCCAATGATATAGAAACTGACATTATCTTATTTGACCAAGAAGTTCATTAACATGACCCAAGTCAGAAATTCCTGAATGCCTAAGTTGGAATTTGAACTTGGCCTGTTGAGGATTACAGATCCAGGATGGAGGCTCATGCTTTGACCCATGTGGGTGTGGTTTTGTTGAAAGTCGGGGTACAACAGTTCTGTCCTGTCTCAATTGCATCTTGATACCACATAAGGTACTCGTTGGAGTAAAGGTTTGGCTCCATATCCGTACATGCACCTTTTTCCCACCCAGTCAATGGGTTGTGCCTCTCAGAAAAGTGACATGGATGAGAGCAGATCTCTAAGGTCAAAATTTGGCATTTAGAATTTCTGATGGAACTACAGGATATTTCAAACCTTCCTGCCAGATAACTCCCTCTTGCCTGCACGAACACTGGAGCATAAATTAGTTTGGTAAGTGTCTGCATTGCATTACTGTGCACACTTTGTCACTCCCAGGCAACTCCCAGTTGCCTGGCTCTTTGTGGTTGCAGGAAAGAAATTCTATACTTTTGGTGATGTGTCCTCAATCCTGGCCTGAAAGATCTTTACCTGTGCTCTATGAGGGTAGGTAATTTAAACCCAGTGTCCAGCTCCAGGGTTTCTTCAGAGGCCCTTGCCCTCTTGCAAAGTTTGTTAACAATGTCCACCTCTGAGGAATTTCCATTGCCCTCTTGGAGCCACAGGTGGCCTTGACTACCTCTGTGCTTGCTCATTTTCTTCCCTTGAATATTTATGTTCTCTTGGTCATTGATTTTGAGAGTAAAGTATGTAAACTGATTGGCAGCACCATCAAATAGCTGATGGGAGAGTTTGGACTCAGAATGACTCGCTAATGATAAAAGTGTGCCCAGTGTGACTAATGCATATGGAGTGAGGAAGCTCTAGGGCTCACTCCATGCACAACATCCTCAGCAGTGCTGATGTCAGTAGGCAGGGAGGTGTGCTCTCTTCTACAGTGAGGGAGGACTCAAGGATGCTCACTTCTCAGTACTTGGTTTAACATGCTATCTGAAGCCTTTAATTGCAAGATGCTGTAACTCTGTGGAATTCTCAGAAGCATTCATTCACTGGAGGCATTTCCAGCACTGGAATGTTTTCAGTGTGGATTGGTAGACAGGACGGTGGTAGTAGAGGATGCTGTAATTGCAGGCTTTGTTTTCCATGTGGAACAAAGTAATCATTTCCACTGTTGAAGAGCCAGTTGCTTTGCGCCTACTCCCCTTTTACTCTTGGCCTTTTCCCATAGGTTTTTGAAACAAAAAAAAAAGCAATTCTTGCTCATGCAATTCTGAACATGGTATCTAAAATGTGTGAAAATTCAGTCCACTAATCAGTGACTTGTTTCATTTGGTGACAAAAGAAGGAAACACTGGTGTGATAGATTAGATTTCAGCCCTACAGCTCCACACCAAATTAAAGAATCATAAGAGCTAGAAGGTATTTGTATTTTACAATGATTCTCACATGGTAATCATTCTGTCAACATTTGCTGAATGAATGAGTGAAAAACACATGCACTCATACAAATTCAGATTCTCTGAGCCTCTTGATGGAGGTAAGTTGAGTCAGGCAAGGTAAGCAGTACTTTCTCTAGAGAGGGGTGAAGAATGAAGCACAGATAAAAACATAAGGTCACAGAGGAGGAAAACAGGGCTGGGCATCAGCTTACAAGGGCACACTGTGATTGTGGAAATGATAAGTGTCCAGTTCAAGAGTGAAGTCATTTTAAGCAGCTCATAAGTGCACTGTAGGTAGTTTTGGGCTGAAACCTTATAATGCTAGAACTCCTACCTTTAAAAGTAGTTCTGGAAAGGATGATAAATGGGTAGGAGAGAAACAGACACAAGATGAGCAGAAGGAAGGGAAGGGACTGTAGAATGACAGGTAGGGCAAGTCCCTGGAGAAGATGGGTTGAGATGAGACTGAAGAGAGGCCACGTGGGGATGGAGGAGGGGCCGTTTCTGATCTAATGCCAACCCAACAGCAGGAGCCATTCACTGGCTGCTTCCCTTGAAGCCATCAGTTCCACCAAAAACTTCCTCAACATTAGTCACTGCTCTTGAGACAGAGTCACCTCTAATTCTTTTTTTTAACCCGAAGGATAGAAAATGCAGGAAGTTCTGTGACACACAAAAATGTAACAATGTCACTATTTGTAGTAGGGACACATGACTCCTCCTTCTTTCAGTTCCAAGAATATCTCTTTCACAGTGTGCTATGTGATAGGGCTATCTTGGGGTATATCACACACTTAAAATTCCTGATTAGACTGGGACAACATAAGAACTGTCAAATGTCCAAAAGTGTCCTTAGAAAATATTTTCTGGAAATAGAATGCAAATCCCCAAGTTCATAGAGCAAGATTCTAAAACCAAACAAAATTAAACCAGTACTCTTGCCCACCTCTGCTGTGGTTTTCTTATAAACAGAATTAATGCACAAGGTGAAGCCCCAAGCATAATTTTGAAGCAGGCAAATTTAGCTCTCTCATCTTAACCCACTAAAGAGGTACAGGACTTTTGCCTCTATGCTCAAACCATAGACTGCTATTTTCAGAACCTGTGCCAACTGCCAGTTAGGATAGAACACATTCAAGTGTGGCTGTTGAGGCAGACTTTGGTCTCTAAAGTAAGAAGATGTCTACATGAGGGAGGAGCTGACTGCAGAATGTAATGTGGAGTCGGGTTTTAATGAAAGGGACTGGCCTGATTAGGCCCAGGGACAATGGAGCACCTTGCCTTATTCTGCTACTTGGTTTCTCTAGAAGACATTTTAATTGATTTCAGACAAGTTTTTGGCAGGTATTAGCTACAATGTCATTATAAACATGGTACGGTTTTAATAGGGTTGTCCTTAAATGTTATCTCCAAAAGTGAGTTCTAGTTCTGGTACTTCCTATCAATATTACATTGCACCATGGGCATCAGGTTTTAAGTCTCAAATTCCTTATCTTTACCTTTAGGTCCATATTGACTTCCTTGTTGAATGGCTGCTCACTATGGATTACATATCAAGATTTTAAAGAGCAACAATAGTCAACAAACATTGTCATTAGCACTGTCATCATGATCCATGATACTTATTCTTCTGGCTTGGCACTTTTGACAAAGCTATGGTGGTGTGTATTTTTTTT